>JAWPHD010018170.1:0-41143 GCA_037043455.1 Cyrtodaria siliqua | reverse complement strand
GTTTGAGTTGGTTGGTGTTGTTTGGGGGGTTGTGGTTTGTGGTTGGGGTGTGAGGTTGGGTTGTGTGGGTGGGTGGGGTTGTTGGGGGTGTGGGTGGGTGGGGGTTAGGGGGGTTTGTGGGGTGGGGTTTGGGGGGGGTGGGTGTGTGGGGGGTGGGTGAGTGGGGGGGTTGTTGGGGGTGGTTGTTGGGGGGGTGGGGTGGTGGGGTGGGGGGGTGGTTGGGGTTGTTGGTTTGGGGGGTGTGTGGGGGGTGGGGGTTTGGGGTGTGGGGTGGGGGGGTTGGGTTTGGGTTGGGTTGGTTGGGGGGAGTGGGTTGTTGGTGTTGGGGGGGGGTTGTGGGGTGTGGGGGGGTTGGGGGTTTGTGGGGGGGGGTGGGGGGTTGTTGGGTTGGGGGGGGTGGTGTGGGGTTGGTTTGGGTTAGGTGGTAGTTGGAGTGTTTTGGGATATTTGGGGGGTTGGGTTGGGGTTGGAGGGGGGGGGGGGGGTTAGGGTTGTTTGTGGTGAATGGGGGTTTTGTTGGGGGTGGGGGGATTGGGTTGGGGGGGGGGAATTGGGGGTTGTAGGTGTGTGGGGTGGTTGGGGTTGGGTTGTGGGGGTGAGGGTGTGGTGGTGGATGGTTTGTAGGAGGGGGGTGTTGTGGGTGAGGGGTTGGGGTAGGGGGGGTTTTGTGGTTTTATGTTGGTGGATGTTGAGGTGTGTTGTGTTTGTGGGGTTAGGGGGGGGGTTGGGGGTGTGGGTTGGGTTGGTTGTTTGGAGGTGGGTTGGTTTTGTTTTATTGTGGGGGTTGGGAGTGTTTGGGTGGGGAGAGGGGTTGGGGGTGTTTGGGGGGTGGTGTGGGATGGTTAGGGGGGGGGGGTGGTTGAGGGGGGTTATGGAAGGATTGGATATTTAGTGTTATGAGTGTGTATGGGTTTGGGGTTGGGGGAGTAATTGGGGTTATGGTTGGTATTAAAGAAGTTTGTGATTGATATATGTTTTGTGGGGGATTTGGTGTGGTATTATGGTTTGGTGTGGTATTTGATTTGGTGTGTTGGTGGTTTTAGTTGGTTTGGTGAGGGTAGGTGTTGGATAAGGGGGGGGAAGGGGAGTAGGGGTGTGGGGTAAGGGGATGTAGGATTGGGTGTGGGTTATGGTTTGATTGGGGGGGGGGGGGGTGGGGGTGTGGGGTGTAGGGAAGGTGTGGGGGGGGGGGGGAGGGTTTTTGGAGGTGATAGTGTGAAAGTGGATTGGGGTGGTATAGGGTAGTAGTTAGGGGGTGGGTTAGATGTTGTGGTTGTGGATTATAGTGTAGGGAAAGGAGTGGATGGTTGGGGTATAGGGGGTATAGGGATGAATGGGGGGGGGATTGGGTAAGATTGTGAAGGGAGGGTAGTTCGTGTGGGGTAGAAGGGTTTATAGTGTTTGGAGGATGTGTGAGGTGCAGGATTGAAATCGATGGGGTGGGTGGGTGTTTAAACTAGTGTGTTGGGGGTTGGTGTGGGGTATTTTGATGGTTTAAAGGGTTTATGAAGATATTTGGGTTTGTTTGATTTTATGTTTGTTATGTTTTTTGAGTGGATTTTTGATGGGATTATTGTGTTTCTGAAAAGGTATAGGGAATTGATGGAAGTTTAGTTAAACTCATTCTCAGTTATGTTTTGATTGTTGGCAGTAGATTTTGCATTTCATGGTAGGTTAGGACCTTAAGTGTTGTAGGAGATTGGAATCATTTCTGACCGAGACACAAAAGCAGAAGAGAGAAAAGGGCGTTTTGAGAAATAAAGTTGGGGGAAAAACTTTTGGCAAATGAGTTTTCATATTTAGAGATTTTGAGCAAATCAGCGTACAAATTTCAAAAACAAAAAAGTGGATATAAATAGTCCAACAGATAAGAAACCAGAAGATGAAGGCATTTGATATTGTTCGGCTTACCAGCGAAACAAATGCGCGCACAAGACTAGTCATGTCATGGTATTGAAAGTGAGAATGAAATTTGCACATTATATTTGTGCCACTTGTTGGCAAAAAGATGAAAATAAATTAGAATACCCTGCGAGTTCCAGTTCTTGCCCTTACATGAAAGCTTGATATTGATTATCTCGCATGAATTTTCAGAATGAAAACAAAGTGGAAGATCTATTTATCCCTAGATATTGTTATAATAACAGTTTAGCAAGTAATAAAGTACAACAGAAAATATCTATTTAAAGGTACATAGCCACATAAATGATGACTCTGAGTCCTAGAAGTTTGTGATGCAATAAGATCAAGTTGAGTTATTTGTGATATCGAATACAAAATCTGTGTACATGAATAAGTGAAACATTGTGGGAAATATAATTTTCAAGGGTCAAAATTAAATTGGTAAAGTTAATAAAAAGATCGATACAGATTACATGAGAAAATGTTAAGTAATTATGGTTACAATGATATGCTAGTTTGCGATTTATTAGATTATGGTTTTCCCATTTCGTTTATGGGGATGAAAATGTATTGCCTAAGACCAAATAGTACAAAATTATAAAGGTGCAGAAGAATTTCCCATTTAAAATTAATAATTACCTAGATAAAGAATTAAAAGAAAAGACAGTTATAGGTTCATTTAAATATAATCCATTCAACAACAACTTGGTAATCTCCCTGTTAAATTCAGTACCAAAAAAGGGAGTTAATAAAAGAGTTATTTTGGATCTGAGCAGTAATTCAAAATTTGCAATTAACACATTTATAAAAAAAGGTCTCCTATTTAGATGAACCAGTTACCATCATTTTTCCTAAAGTTGATGATTTGTTAAACTTATTTTAAACAAAGGGCAGGGATGTTTGATGTTTAAAAAAGACTTGCCAAGAGCATATAGACAGTTTAATATTTGCCCGTCTAATTACAATTTGGTTGGGTTTGGTATTTTGTGATACAGTGTTATCAATGGGATTAAGAAATGCTGCTTGTATTTGTCAAAGGATTACTAGCGCTATTGCATTTATACTATTAGAAATAGGGCCATACTTAATTATCTAGATGATTTAGCAGGAGTAGAAAAAAAAAAATGCACAGTTTGCCTATCTGACATTAACTCAGGTTTTAAAAAATTGTGGAATTGAATAACAACCTGAAAAAGTTTCTCCTCCGGCAGTAATTATGTCGTTTTTAGGCGTTTTGTTTAATTTATTAACCATGACTATGGAGGATATCCTTGAACGATTATTTGAAATAGGTCAATTAATACGTGCATATATGGTAGAAGCCAAGTAGAATTTTCGTGAAAAGACTGTTAAATTGGTTGCGAGAATTACATGGAAAAACAGGTTTTCAAGTTTTAAAATCCCTGAAGAGGTGAAGAAATATATACTATGGTAGAATACGTTTCTACCATTATATAACGGAATATCATTAATGTCGTCAGGGGCTTGGTCGGAGGCATACGCTATGGTTTCTTCGGATGCCTGTTAAGAAGCACGTGGGGGTTATTGGAATGTCAGATTTTTTTATGTATTATTTCCTGAAAAATATTTTACAAAACAGTTGCACATTTGTGCATTAGAAATGTTAGCTTTAGTGATGTGTGTGCATAAATTAGGCGTATTTTTATATTATGTAACAACATGCCAGTTTGTAGTGCCATTAATTCAGGAAAAAACAAATGTACCTTTTTACAAAACAGTTTAAGGGACATTTGTCTTATAGCTGCAATAAACAAATTTGAAATAAAAACTCAGCACAATACTAGTGCTGATAATTGTTTAGCAGATCATTTGTCGAGATGGCATGAAGCTAAAACACATAAGGAGGAATTCAGACGGTTAACAGATGGATTAAATTTAGAGGAAGAATTAATTGTTCCATCAGATTTTGAATTCTTAAACTCTTGGTAGTCTGATAATTTTTATAATTGCAGAGTCTCGAGTTAAGGAATTGAGAACGGATCTCAGAGTGTCAAACAGACAAGCTTACGCTGAGGGATCTAGAATAAAGTTGAAGATTCAGTATGAAAGTTTTCTGTTATTTTGCACATATTTCAATTTTTAATCAGCTGCTACAGAAACTTTGCAATTGTACGCTCAGTCTGTAAGAAGACCATTTAAATCAGTAGAGGCATTTAAGAACTACATTAATGGTATTAGGATAATGTATCAAATGTTAGGATTGGATACCGAGCACATTAATACATTCCTAATTAATTTGTCGTTAAAGGGGATTGCCAAAATCAAATCACATTTGGTAAACCAAGCCGAGCCTATCACTCCAGAATTATTAAACGATATATATTTAGTTCTAGATCACTCTTCAGATTGAAGAGGATATTACATACTGATGTTTATTTTTATTCGCCCTATTCTTGCTTGCAAGGTAATCAAATGTAGTCCCTACTTGTCAAAAAGATTTGAAAAAACCCAAATTCTTGAAATTGTAATAAGTAATTCAGACCTGAGAGTAAATATGTACTGGTAAAAACCATTCAATATGGAGAAAAAGTATTAAAGACCCCAATTACAACAATCAAAGGCTCATGCTTAAGTCATGTGTAGGCAAATCTTAATATGATTAAAGTAATACCCAGAAAGAGTGATTACCCTTTATTTGCTTTAAAATCAGGGAAAATAATAACTTACAGTATGTATTTAGGAAAACTGAGATCAACATTACAGCAGTTAGGTTTAAACCCACCGCCTTTTTCTACTCATTCATTTCGTAGTCCCCTGAGATTTGCGACTTTTGCAGTCCGTCTCGACTTGCCATCAGATTTGATACAATTGATGGGAGATTGGAAATCGGACGCTTATGAAAACTATTTACAATATTCGTTCGAAGATAAAAATTAGAGTCGCACGTTTCATTAACAAAGCAATGGAATAATGCAGGCGACAGTGGTTATTAATTGTATTAATTAACGGTGCTTATGGTTATCTTTACTCTTAGTGCTTGTTCTTTTTTTATAGGCAAGTTTTCTTGTTTTCAATTGGACGAATAGACTGGTTGGACATGCTAGACATACCATAGTCAGCAGGAGTAAGATACTAAGGCACTGTTGATTGAGATGTTAATTCATGTGTAGTACATAGCCTAGGGGTGACAATTTGGATTTATATACATGATATATAGAAAGAGAGAGGGGGATACTAGATATGACATGTTCTATGTATTTTATTGTGATGTGTACACCTTTTGGTAAGGTTATATATTGTTATTATTGTTTTTATGTGTTGCAGTATGTCGTAAAGTCATTCTAAATCGTGACTCAATAGTGAAAAGACTGCCACCGATCGAGGGAGTACATTTAAATCCATTTCCACGAGCCACACTGAGCAAGTTGGGTTATCTATTAAACAGAGGAGATATTTGGTTAGGCGTCAACAGATACATCATAATACATGTTGGAACAAACAATACAGCTCAGGGTCAACCAGTAGAGCTCGTATTGTCAGAGTTTGCGAATCTGGTGGCGAGCATTCGTCGCATCATTCCGCACATTCATATTATTGATTATTTAGTGCTTCTTCGACCGGTGGATCATAGCAAGACAGATGTGTTAATTCGAAAATTGAATTCAGAACTAGAAAATGGTTTTGGCAAAGGATTTAATTTTAAATGTGTTCGTTCATAAAGACCTTTCTATTATAAAGGAGGTATACACAGATACTTTTATGCGAAAGCTGATGGGGGTCTTCACTTATACGAAGAAGGGTCAAATAGACTGGGATTCTTTTTTAACAGGATAATTTCTACCTTGAATTATTTTTGCCATGTGCTGTTTGAACAACTGTGAGATAATTCTGATACTTATCTTGGATTACAAATGTGAAAGAGCAAATGTGAAAAAGAAGAACACCCTTCGCCACACATGTCATGCCAATGTTTACAAATACCACTCATAATAAACATACCCAACTGTTCTACTTTCTTCAATTTTAGACAGGCATGAACATCCGATATTATACACAATGTAGTACAAAGAAGGCCCAATTTACTTTATTGAAAGAAAATATATTTACACTATATTTTCTGTTCAAATGGCATTTTGAAATATAAATTCTTCCCGATATAAATGCACAATAAAATGGTGTTTTTTTTATAAGAGAATAAACCATGAACTATAGATTTTACTGTGATTAGACGGAAAGTGCAGCAAACAGATCTTGTGCTGTGATCTTGTGATCTTGTGGCATCTTTTATACTTAGGAAAATTGGTTAAAGTTTTGTATGTACACTTGTATCTTGAAAACTACTTTACGCAATGGACTGCAATTCCACATACGTATTCAGCATCATTAGGCAACATGATATAGAGATGTTCTACAAATCTTGCTTTCATTATAACAGTATGACCCCTTTTATACTTAGAAAACAATGGTTACATGTAGATATTGGAATCTAGGAAACTGTCCTATTTCTACGAAAGAATACGTGTAGATTCCTACGTTTCTGTAACGTGATCGGAGAAAACATGCAATAGACGGGTCCGCCCGGTTGATGTCGCCATCCAAAGGACAAGGGTAAAATAAATTGTCTTGCCCAAGAACACACAGACCTAATTTACTGGCGTCGGTGAGGCTTAAAACAGGGTCCTCGATTTCAAGAAGTTACCCGTGCTATCCACAGCATAAACAGGCTGTATTTGCTCAAATAGGGTGACTGCATTAAAAGCATACAACTAAAATGTCAAATAAGGTTCACAACGGTCAGATTTATCTTGCAAGTTGACATCAACTTCATGTGTGTGGAGTTATGCCTACAAGCCTTATGCCTAGCTGATTACTACATGTCTTGATACATTTGGCAATCAAGGCTTTGGGATAATACATTTTACATATATCTTATTTAAATAATATTATTTAATATGACACTATAGCAAGACACGTTTACACTTTAAGGTATGTACGCAGGGTATCGGTATAGTTCAGTAACCATGTTTAGATTTGTAGATGTACACTCTAAAAGATATGTCTGACATATCGGTGCTACTACAATTACAATTACAAATTTACAAATACCTACAAATGAAACATCTGCCTATTTTGCCATCAGTTTAAAATGCAGTGGTCGCCTTTGCGATTTTAATTCATGGATGTTTTTAATATACGATTTGTTAACATCATTAAAATTGACATTAATATAAGTGTTTTAATTATTTAGGTTTTTATAACGTTAGTCTCATTCTTGAAAAATATATGGTAGTTAACTTATAACTAAATCTGAAGTGATGTGTATGAAAAGTGCATTACTACAAGCCAGAAACAAGAGACTCACTGACCTTGTCTCAAACTGCTCTCATGTTCATAATAAGGTATTTCTTTATATAAATCTACGTAAAAATGTTACCCCGTAGGGGCCATATTTGGTCCCATTTGGTACCATTGTCACCGTGTGAACAAACTAGGTAGAAGGTCGTAACCTTATGAGACATGCAAACGAATAGACATTTAGCTTTTGAAGTATCAAATAATAGCTTGAAAAGCTTTCTTATATAGCTCAATGTAATAATGTGACCCCATGGGACCGGGCTATACTTGATTCCAGGGTCACCATATAACTAACTTGGTAGAGGAAAATAATCTTATGCTACATGCAACTTATTAGACCTCTATCTCTTCTAGTTTCAGAGACGAATATGCTTATAGACTTTCCTTTAACTCTACATAAAGCTGTCACCCTGCGACCGTGCCATATTTGACCCCAGAGTCACGATTTGAACACAATTGGAAAACAACCATCGTGCTATGGGTTATGCTACATGTACATACACAATATTCACCTCTAGCTCATGTTGTTTAAGAGAAGAGTTGTTAAAAATATTTCTATACGACTGTATGTAAATATATGACGCCTGGGGCAGGGGGTCAAATACGACGCCAGGGTCACCATTTTAGCAAACTGGTTAGTGGGTCATAAGCTTATGCTAGATGCATGATATTAAACCTCTAGCTCTTACAGTTAGTTTATAGAAGATAATCCCTGGGTCAAATTTTGCCTCGCCCTAGGGTCGCATATTTTATATAGGAAAAAAAGAACTTAAACCATTTGTCCTGTGAAAGCACAGTTTATTGAGCCAGGACAGACGGATAAAACCACAAATCTGACCCTGCCCCGGGGGTCACAATTTTACGTAGAGCTATAAATGTACAATCTTCTTAAACGTCTTCTTCTCTGAATATACAAGATTTAAAAGTTTGCACCTACCATAAACTTATTGTCCTCTACAAATTGTGTTCAAATAGTAACCCTGGGGTCAAATTTTGCCCGGCCCCAGGCTTAAAACAATATCATCTTTCCTGAAATATGTGTGAATCATAATTGTATAGTCGTCTACCAAGTTAAACCTTTAAATAATCCAAGAAAAACTTTAAAGAATCTACTCTGGAATTTTGTTGAAATCGAGAACAGGAGGGTTTCTTCTCTGAAACCATTCAACAAGCATACACTTACTGGTCCTGAGCACAATAAGGCGCAATAAGGCACAATAAGGCGGGTGCGGGAATATGCCTGATATCATTCCTTTATGAAATTATAAGCTTGTTTGACATGTTTTCGTCTTTGTGAAATTCATCAGTTGACCCTGTTGTTTAGAGCATGGAAATATAAAAAGATCGGCCAGGGAAAGTAGCATTCAAGGAGGAGGACCGTCAACCACAAAACACAGAAACAAACACGCAAACAGACAAACAAGAAGGCAAAACGAATTATAAATACAAACGACATCACAAACACAAAAGGGTTGTAAATAGGGCTACCGCCTTGGAACGGTCAGTGGCAAAGTAGGCCACTGGGGGTTTAAACCGGTTCTAGGGTGCACCAAACCTCACACTTACCCTACTTCATCCCATTAAAACATCATATGAAAAAACACAATAGACTAGAAAGCCACAATGAAGGTACTCAATGACTTTGCAGAAGCCAGAGCAACACGAGATTAAACCATTAAGGGCACGACAAGAAAGATCATAGACAACCATCAAACGCCACCGTCCCAATGGGCTTTAGGTAGGCGTCATCATAGGGTCCACAGTCTGTCCGATCATCGTACAATTAAAGAGGAAAGCATAGTGGCGAACTGTAAAAGGGTCCACCACAAAACATGCAGTTATTATTAATTATATCTCAACAGTCTGAGTGTCGACCACTTCTTTGTCCAGAGGGAATGGTTCTAATGATGGATGTTTGTCAATACTTCTCAAAACAATGGCTTAAGTTCGTATCTTCTATTCAATAAATACTGATAAAGGTGATCCTTTGAGATGTTTACAAGTCATGTTTACATTTGTACATACCAGCGTAAAGGCGTCCTTACTAACGAAAATGGACCTGTTACAGGCAGTGTCACCAACAAAAGAGTGGCTAATCCACGAGTGCCCATTTGGTCATCCGCTTGCTGAATATACGGATCATGTCGTCTACGTTATGCCTGTTAAGGATGAAAACAGGGGTACGACATGAGCCATGTCTACGTCCCGCGACAAAATGGCGGAAACATCGCCGCCAATTCGTTGTAGAAACCGTCGACTGTTTCTTTCTTACTGCTTTTTTGTGCTTTCCATTGTGGGTAAAAGTCTGACATAATAGTAATCAAAATGCAATTTCCTATGGACTGTGTATTATTGATTTTAATAAATGAGTTGGATAAAATGATAGGATACGAGGCTCTGTCGAGCATCCTATCTTTATATCTAACGAGTTTATTAGAGTCAATAATACACAGTCACGAATGTAAGATTCTATTTAACACATTACACACCTACGATGTTTCATTCTTTATTGTTGTCAATTTACCTTAAATACGGCGGATATTTGCAAGAGAAATCATGACGTCGTTAAGTTGTCTGGACGTATCGTATGATATATCATGCAAACAATTGTGACTTAATGTTTCACTATACACAAACACAGTGATCTTGTCCTCATTTGCATCTGCAAAAGACTAGCGAATTATGTTAAATAAGTCATGTTTTTTTTACACTCCCTATGTGATAAAAAAAAAAGCAATAATACACGACAAATACGCGTATTTATAAAAAACACACCATCTGGTTTGATAAGAGGTAACTTGAAATGACAAAGGTGATTAAATGGATCACAATTTTGTTAAATCATTTGACGCAATGCAGATTTCTAGAACACATTTGTATTTGATAGTTCCAAGCTATTGTCAACTGTTTTATGTGTGTGATGTCATATCTTGCCCCTTTTGTTTCTTCTTTGTAATAACTGTTTGTTTCTATGCGTGTTTTGTTTGACTGTGGTCCCTGAATGCTACATTTTCTGTTCGACATTTATATAAGCCTTTTATTGGTGTCCCATAGACATTTATATTTTCTAATTAAATATATACTAGACACGTTCCACCATCGGTTATAAATAACATTATACACACAATTGTTTATATTGTGTTTGTTTCATGCTATCAATTGTGTATTCGTTTTTATTTTTTAATGCGTGTTGAAAAGCAGATGCTTATCATAGTATAGGAGCATTAGCAGAGTAACGTTATCTTGACGATTGCATCTTCATGATCTCAGTAGACGCTTTATAGCCTGGAGTATGTTCCTGAGGATATGGCATTTTACGCAATCTTCCAGAACACTTTCCTTAGAAATGCTCATTTATTCTTGAATACCGGATAACGTTATCAGTGTTTTACGTGGGTGATGGAATGCCTGATCTTGCACATGGGTAGAAATGCATAATATGAATTTTAGGCACTGCCTAAGACCGAGCAGAGCTCTGGAAATTAATACTTACATGATATATCGGATCGCATGTAAAATTTAACTTGTAAACCAAATATGTTACTCTTAATAATTATTCTATATTGTTATGATAAAAGACTTACCTATCTTAAGTTTCTTGTCAATGACAGCATATCAAATCCTGAAATACCTCTGATATGCAAGACATGATACATATCTAGGGGTGGAATTCACATCAGACTTATCATGGTCCCCACATGTCAACAAAGTCACAAATAAAGCTAGCCAACGCCTTGGATTCCTAAAACGCAACCTACACGCTGCAAGACCCGAAACTAAACAAGCAGCATACTGCTCCATAGTCCGACCAGCCCTCGAGTACAGTTCCTCTGTATGGGATCCGTATCATATCAAGGATATACAGAAACTTGAAGGGGTACAACGGAGAGCTGCTAGATTTGTGTGCAACAACTATTCCAAGGCTCCGGGCACGGTTACCAATATACTATCAAATTTGAAATGGGACTCTCTTGAACACAGAAGGCAAACCAGTCGCCTTTCTCTTTTCTACAAAATAGTTTACAACCAGGTCGACATCCTCCCTTCTCAGTACTTAATGCCATATACCCGTCAAACCAGACACAATCATCATCTAGCATATCAAATACCAATCACCCCAGTTGACTAAATATTCATATTTTCCTCGCACAATTACATCTTGGAATTCCCTACCATCGCATGTAGTTAGTGCTGACTCGATCCTTGGATTTAAGTCAGGACTGGCTCCATTGTCATTCCAATAGTAAATTATATACTATCCTTTTAAGTATATCAAAAGAGGTTATGACCCTATCATTTTGCAACGTACTGCATGCTTGGTGGTGGACCCTTTTACAGTTCGCCACTATGCTTTCCGCTTTAATTGTACGATGACCGGACAGGCTGTGGACCCTATGATGACGCCTACCTAATGCCCATTGGGACGGTGGCGTTTGATGTTTGTCCATGATCATTCTTGTCGTGCCCTTAATGGTTTATTCTCTTACTGCTCTGGCTTCTGCAAAGTCATTGAGTACCTTCATTGTGGCTTTCTAGGCTATTGTTTTTTTTTGTATTATATTTACACGAGCATATTTGTGTTTTACCTATATTGCCTATTGATGCTGCCTTGTTGGTTAGAGATTAGATCATGGCGGGGATTTCTTTATTTACACTGTCCTGTTTTAATGGGATGACAGTAGGGTAAGTGTGAGGTTTGGTGCACCCTAGAACCGGTTTAAACCCCCAGTGGCCTACTTTGCCACTGACCGTTCAAAGGCGGTAGCCCTATTGTCAACCCTTTTTGTGTTAGTGATGTCGTTTGCATTTATTATTGCTTTTGCCTTCTTGTTTGTCTGTTTGCGTGTTTGTTTCTGTGTTTTGTGGTTTACTGTCCTCCTTGAATGCTACTTTCCCTGTCCGATCTTTTAATATTTCTTAACCTGCACAGCTAATATTCTTGTCTTCACAGTGACAGTGTCTTGTACATTACTATCGGCATTTATATAGGCATATTTTTTTCGCACTAGTTTTTATCACATTGTCTTGTTCTCCTGGGTGGATTGAGTAGCTTGGGAAACATGACAATCGTTCACTTTTTAACCCCCCACGCATGGCCATATAATCTTAATTGATTCTTTGCCATTATTGTAAAAGAAGAAGAAGGAGAAATGGTTAGCATACCAGGGGCATCCGCCAAGTTGTCATTATTGTCTATATAACTTGCGCATTCATCGCGATGTGCACGATACCCCTGTTGGATGGACATTGGCTGATTGAAGTTTCATTAAAATGGTCTGAGAAATAAAGTTACGTGTTTTTTTACCAAAACTATTGAAAATGTAGATGAATTACGTCATGTTAAAAAACACCGAAACATATGAGTAAATTAATTGACTATTCATAATTTCTCATTTAGAAAAATGTACGACATCTGTTATATTTCAAAGGCAAGTATAGCATCCATAGCAAGGTTGAATTTATCATCTTTCTGTAATGGTGCAGCTTCTAGTATGCCTTTTATTTGATATGTTTTGGTAATATATCTTTTTTCCCCGTTTATTTCTCATTTCCCTTTTCTTTGATTCTGACTATATTTCGTTTTCAAGAGGTTCCTAGTTTCCTACATAAAGATTGGATGTCATTGGTTATATTAGAGTTGAACTTTGAGTGCTTATTTGGTTCAGTATACGATAATTTAATAAAATTTTCTGAATTATGTTTGCTCTTGTTGCCGTGCGTGTTTTCGGTGGGTGATATTCGCTTTTTACTTTTACTACTATCAGCGTCATTAGAACTTGAAACTGTTCATTGTTCAAAAGCAAGTCAATGGTTGTACATGACAATTCTCCTTCATTGGTTGAAAAAGAATACATGTGATATTAATATTGCTCTGAAACATTTAATGCGTAAAACTCATGTGTACATTGATGTTGTAGCCTAAAATGGTAGACACAGTTTCAATCCCACAAGCTGTGGTCCACCCATGACCATTTATCATTTCCCTCTCGTATTAAAGTTTGGTCATGTCAGGACTGTGGTAAATTTGGACTAACTCCTCCATGTCAACCCCGTTATCAGCAATATAAGAGCATACATTTCTCCTATATTGTCTTGTCGACGTGCCGTAAAACACCATTCATTCATTCATTCATTCATTCATTCATTCCTATATTGTCTGAAAATATTTACTTTTCCAGTGATGCTTAGACATAGGCAATAAAAAATGCAGTCACCATCACCAGGCACATTGTATTTGTTGAATGGAACATTGTTAAAATAAGTTGGACAAGCTTGAAGGCTGAACTCAGTTGGAAGATTTGTCTCCTGTCAGTTCACTATTTTTAAACAGAAAAGGAGTGTGTGCGTGAAGGTCACTCGACTTACATTGCGATGTAATGATAAGCATTCTTTTAATGCATTTAATAAATATCGCTTCATTCCTAACTACTCGTCAATATCCCGAAGAATGACGGGATTAGCCGAACTAGTACGAATAATCCGAATAATCGTTTAGCAAACTACGAAAATAAACAATCGTCCAAGTGGAACAGCCTGATCCCCTGATGATTTGAGGAAAAAATCCGAAATTGCCGAACACAATTTCATCAATGGCGGCGCTTCCGGTGCGACACAGTTTTTTTACCCAGCCAGGTACGATTTCAAAACTTGCACATGTGTTACCATTAGCTGATCATCGTCTGCTCTGCTCGGTACCAACAAAGACAGTTGCAGACGTCAATGTGCAAATAAACATGTAAAACGTTAGTAGTTGGCGAAGTTAATGGTCAGACTGCAAACGATATGCAAGAATATAAGAATATTTCATGGGTATCCGGTGAAGATAGGGAATCCAACACGATGTAAAGTGCTTTTTATTGGAACCGAGGCTCTGCCGAGTTCCAATTAAAACACTAATACCGAGGGGTTTAATTCCCTATTTTAACCGAATACCCTAGCTACTAACGTTTTGCATGTTTTCCTGTATACAGGATGTTGGTGCGCGCGTACATTTTTATCTCGACCCTAGGGTGAGATGGAAAAATCTAGCCCCGTAAAATGACGGATATCCTCGTCCGGTATGCAAAAAAAACATCACTCATGGGTATCCAGTTCAGAGAGGACAATTCTAGCACTCGGTATAATTAATTTAATCCTATCCCCGGCAGAGCCTTGGTTCAGATAAATACATTTATACCTCGTGTTGGAATAGTTGACCATCACCGGATACCCAGTATCAAATATGTCAGAATTATGTTTAAAACAATAACATTGAAAGTGAATAAAATTGAATATTGAATATAAAATTTAATTATTTATTTTAATATGCATTAAATAAATATAGGGGAATACAAGAGAATATAGAGAATATAACATGACAGAGCCGTGTTTATGTACACTGTCCCGTTTTATCTTACAATAAATTAAGGGTGAGGTTTGGTGCACCCTGAAATCTGGTTTAAAACCCCCCCACCCCCCCCCCCCCCCCCCCCCCCTCCCCCCCTCCCCCCCCCCCCCCCCACCCAAGCGGAATGTGTTGCCTGACCGTTATCCCTATTGTCAACCTTTTTATATCTTGACTTGTATTCATCTTTGTCATTAATGTTTGCTTCTGTGCGTGGCTTTGGCTGACTGTGGTCCTTAATGCTACATATCCTGTTTGACGTTTGCATCTAGGGTAAGGTCGGCAACTTTTTATGGATAAACTGTTTATTTAGGATAGTTAAGTA
The DNA here is from genome assembly GCA_037043455.1 of Cyrtodaria siliqua. Lineage (NCBI taxonomy): Eukaryota > Metazoa > Mollusca > Bivalvia > Adapedonta > Hiatellidae > Cyrtodaria > Cyrtodaria siliqua. The sequence continues at coordinate 26,216 of JAWPHD010018170.1, read as the reverse complement.
AAATTACCCTTTTTGGTATATCTAGGTATATGTATGTGTGTATGTATGTATATACATATATATATGTATGTGTGTGTATATGTATGTATATACATATAAGAATGTAATATTAATAGTTGATTTAGTGTAGGTTGGTATTGACTTCATTTATTTCGTTATTTTCGTTATTTTTCGTTTCTGCTCTTCTTGAAATTCAATTATCTTGACTGGATTCTATTATTTTTTCTTTCCGTTTAACATGTTTTACCAGCAATGTATATATATGTATGCAACTGTATATGTAAGTACACAATGTGTCTGAAATAAAAGTATTAAAAAAAACAACAAAACAACAACAACAAAAAAACACAAAAAAAACCCCCAAAAAACAACAACTTTTTATGGATACTTATGGATATCTTATGAAAACAAATGAGACAGTTGGACCACATGTACATGTAAAAGCTGGACCAGAACGCTTACATTGAACAAACTGTTAAAAGACAACTTTGTAAAACAAGTCTATTGCATTTTAGAATACGAGTTCGTATGTTCAATCCCGGTGGGGTCATACAAATGACTTCATAAGAATGATATAACTAGATCCCTTTTGTGACGTTTTTCTAGGACTGGCCGGCCCGGTGTCAGAATATTCTGACTAGGTGGGGTATTATGGCATGTGTCAACAGCATAATATAAGTTGAGCCTAGAGATCACTGCTACAAGCAGACATCCTCGTGATTTTACTGAACATAAATCAAAAACGACCTTGAATCCCATACATACATATTCTTTAGAATCAGTTTTGATACACACGTTAAACTTTATGCAATGTGTATTTTGCCGAAGTCAATTCAATATATACATCGAACAGGAAAAGAAGCATTCAAGGACGACAGTCAACCACAAACACAAAAAACAACACCAAAGAGCAACTATAAAGATGAATAAAAGGCAAGAACATTGGGTCCAACATAAGAAAAAATAATATCAACTGTGGCAAACGTACTTATAAATATTAACCAGTTTTGCACCCGAATCAAATAAGTAAAACAATAGTCTGGGAACACGGTACGTACACCCATTTTACTTAAAGCTACACAATCCCAATAAAATAATACAATTTCAAGGTATTTTAAACGCAAGAAAGCCTATAGATGAAGTTCTTTGCTGGATGTGTTGTATAGATTGTTTAGGCTGGTATATTGTCGTAGCGCATATCGAGACATTTCCATAATAGGCGTGATAAACGCTTCGGTAACTTTGAAACTGCACCACCCAGTGATTACGGGTATATAAGCATAAACGTTTATATAGCAATTTGCTCAGATATCCGATAACTACAGACTGTTCAGTTCGATGAGGATATTCAATGGCGTGTAATGTAAATATATACATGTTTGTTCAACAGAAGTGGGGGTGGGAGGGAGGGTTGGGGGGGGGGGGGTGGGGGGGGGGGGCGATGAGATAAACATAACGTAAATACATCACAATGTAGAGAATTATAAACACTTACTCGCGTATTCCACATATGCTCCATATATATATTTATTTCCTATAATATCCTTGAACAATACAAAATCACACACATATTATACATGTACACATATACAGAGGGCGTGTATCGGTAACAAATAGTATGTACAGTGAAATACATGCTCTGGTGTTGACACTGGACAGGGAGAAATTATTGTTTAAAATGAGACACTTGAAATGTATTGTTCAAATTAATAGTTATAAATGTGGAATTTGCTTTTGTTGAAAAAAGACCAGCAATATTATTTTTCGCAAATCGTAGTTTTTAGGATGTGGGGTATACACACGAAGGTCGCCCACCCGTTTATCCTTCCGTTACACAATTCCGGAGTTTCTTGGCAATACAACAAAAGAGTAAAACACTATCGTTCTGGAGCAAATTTTATAAATTGAATGTCTCTTATTGAAACATGCCACATATATCCTGACCTTTCGGATTTGTTTCCCACTGTGTTGCCTTGGCAATCACATTTTGACAAAAACAATGACGTCCGTCATCTCCATATTGCCAAGGATACACAAATAACATTTTATTTCGATATCTCAAATGTATTTCACGCAGTCGTAGGATCACGTTATTGCGGACGGACTGAGTATTCGTATTTTTCTAAAATTCTTTCCGACACCGTTTACACAAATTTCAAATGTTAATATTAACTAAAATATGGTATATGAAGAGTGTATGTGCGCGCGCGTGCTTGCGTGCGCACGTGTGTTTGTGGGTGCGTGCGTTGACCGTGCTTGTGTACGTGCTTTTACCTATATGTGTGTTAACATTTAAATTTGATGAATCTCAAGAAAATCATAAAACATATTTGCTTTAAAAAAAAGTGCAGAGCCGCGGGTTTGAACCCCTTCCGCAAAGGGGTAAGCATATCTAGAATAACGCGTTAACCCACTGCGCTACGAAGGCCGATTAACATAAACTGTACTAAATAAGTTTCTTGTACATAAATATGTTCAATCGCGAAGGACCCTGTGCTTTTCAATAGTCTGTTTTTCCAGGTCCGTAGCTACACTGGAGCACACTGTGGCACACAGAGGCTGTAGCCTTGGTTGAATTGGGAATGTACTTTCATAAAAACAAATATATTACTAGTACATGGGGGAAATGCAACACACTGAAGGAAGGAAATCAAAACAAAATCCAGGGCGGAGAGGGAGGTTAATTCCACCGGACACCAAAATAAGTGATATTCCTAGGTTAAATTTCAACGATGGCTACCGGCTTGTTTTCATTTAAAATTACTTTAAAAATCATTTAACTTAATTAAAGAAAATTAAAGATTTACATGAGTTAACTTAGGAAACGTTAATTACTAGTATTTAAATTTTAATATTTCTAATAAAACGTTCAGTTTTTAGTTAACACTGTCATACAGGCGGAAGCTAACATCTTTCAAATATTTTTTTCAGCTGGAAGAATCGTTGATTTCACAGATTGAGTAAAACATTTTCTGTTGATTTTAAAATCTGATCAATCGGAATTTTAATGTTCATGCTGACTATTCATACATTTTTTGTTGCATTTTTTCCGTAAAACATAAATTTGAGGCCCACCCCGAAACATTGAAGTGTGGGGCCCTCCCGTTCCTATGTATATAAGACTATATATTGAAACAAACTCTCTCGCTCTTTCTCTCTCACTCTTAATCCCTCCAACACTCCCTCCTTTCTTCAACCCCATCTCTCTCATCTCCATTCCCCCATCCCTCCCTCTCGCTTTCTTCCTCTCTACTCTCTGTCACTCTCTCTATCTCTTACCTTCTCCCTCTCTCTGTCTCTCTGTTTCTATCTTTCTCTCTCTCTCTGCATGTATTTCTCTCTCTCTCTTTCTTTCTCTCTCTCTTTCTCTGTCTCTTACCTATTCCTTCTCTCCGTCTCTCTCCGTCCATCTTTCTTTCTCTCTGTCTTTCTCTCTGTATGTTTGTCTCTCTCTCTCTTTCTCTCTCTCTCTCTCTCTCTCTCTCTCTCTCTTTATTTTATTTTTCAATATTTCAATTCATGCATTAATTAAGACAACTTTATTTAAAAAAAAAGTGATTTATAATCTACTAATATGTGTAAACCATGCATTCATAACTTCAAATACTGTATCTCGATCTTTACCAATAAATATGACCCTATGAATATCTACCAATGTTACATTTTTGATAAACAATGTCTCCCTTGTGTTTTGTGTCAATATACAGTACATACACACACACACACACACACACACACACACACATAAAAATGCAGGATTACTTGTTTGTATAATAGTTTCGTTGATGCAACAGGATAGTTGGAAAGGGTCGTTTTTTTTTAAAAAGGCCGCTGCGTTTAATTATAGGTATTGTTTCGGATTATATAAATATGGACTTAAAATGTTGTTTTGAGTAAGTACATCTTTAGCTTCCTTCCCAATTTCAAATGACTTGTATTTCGTATTAGGTCTTTCTACAAAAGAGTGGTCTCATCAGTTCTGTGGTCAAATGTCGTCTGCTTAAATCCGCTTTTACACACGATATAAGACCAGTGGTCGATTCACAAAGTACCTGAATCGTCCCATTCAGTACCGCCTTATCTTATTAATATTCAGTGAATTTAGGTAGCGCGCATGTTGTATATATGAACCCACACGTACACAGTAATCACTTGGTACCAGATTCGTAATAACCGTTAGATTTTTTCAGTACCAGTGTGCCTTTTATCGGGATTGTGTACTTTAAGTACAACTTAGAATACACAACGAATACACGTGTTGCATACATAGTTCATTAACGATCAATAACATTACAGTGAATGTAGTCATATAGCCGAACAATCTTTATTCTTGATAGTTCTGACATCTTTTGAAAATGATGAAAGAATCATCAAAATCGGAAGATAAACATGATAAACAAAGAAGATATGATCGTTTGAATGTTGTTCTAAATATTATATGGTAGCCGCCATTTTTGTATATGTGTGTGCGTGTATAATATTGAAGGATGTGTTGATATCAAGGTCGGATTGATTTGGGGCTTCCGATTGGTTGAAAAAGGTATAGGGTCTATTAGGGCATATAGTCAGATTGTAAGGCAGATTCTGATTTCCATTACAAAACATGTTGATTTAGAATATTTTGACTGAAATTTGCATTTATATTGATACAAGTGTACTGAGTATATATTTGCAAAAAGTAAATATTTTTGACTGCCATTCTGGGGGTGGCCACCTTCAGTGAAATATTAGAGGCTGAACGACATTACCCCCAATTTGCTGGTCATTTTTGAGTGTCTCTAAGATAGTTCTTTAAAAAATGTTCGGTTTTATCATCCGTTCCGATATAGGAATCGGTGTTGTAGGCCAAAAGGCTATAATGGAGGCCTATGGGAAATGCAATATTGGTATATGATATAAAGCTAGATTCTGCATAGGGTAAATGTGAAAGTAGACATACTTTTTTTCTAATACAATCATTTGAAAGTTCGAGAAATGTTGATTTATGTTGTATTTAGACTTTTCTTATAACTTTTTTAATGACTTTTACATATTTAAAACTTTTATTATGCAAACTAGGTAATTTAAATTATTTTATTAAGGGTTGTGGACACAAAATTAGCCATACCTGAAACTTGGTATACAAAATTGGTCTGTAAGGCACTTGTTTGACACAATTAAAGGTATATCTAGTTTCTGAGGGCTTTGCATCAATGTTTTGGCAAAGATGTCAGACAGCGTCAGTCTACATCTGTCCGCAAAGATGTCGAAAAGCCGCTTATGTCTGTTTTGAAAAAGATGTTGAGGTAAACTATGACTCTGAGTTTATCTCTTGTTTACGGTTAGTGTCCATATGCAAATATTTGATGCGGTTTAATACATTTTACAAATTAAATTATTTAAATGGCAAAAATATAACCTTTTCTAAAAAAAAGAAAGTTTTATTCTACCCCACCCCCTTCATTTTAATGAATTTTCATGGATCTGTACAGTGTTTTTGGGCTGCATGGTTGCAAGAAAATGACATGTAACGATGGCACAAACAATATCTTATAAAACAAATACATTAAATAGTACAGTTACAGGCAATCTTGTGTAATGAGCCTATTGTAAAACATGGCATGGCCCTAAAAATGGAGTTGAAGAGGATAGTCTCAGAATTATCTTTTGTCATTTTTAAACTGAAAATAAATACTGATAAAGGTGATCCTTTGAGAGCAACAAACACAATTAAGAGAATAAAGCAGCAGACTCGGTTTTATTGAGTCTGTTCATGATAAGTAATGAAAGAAGCAACACTTCTCACGCCCCCTAGCACCGGCTTAAGCGGTATTCTACTTCAAAGCCACCTATATTGGGCTCGTTGTTCCCAAAGGACCAGTAAAAAATAACACTACTGATTCGTAGCACGGGGAAAGAATTTACAGCCGTCACACTGCACTCAACGAACGCTAGTGAGAATGTTAATAAATAATTATAAAGGTGATCCTTTGAGAGCAACAAACACAATTAAGAGAATAAAGCAGCAGACTCGGTTTTATCGAGTCTGTTCATGAGAAGTAATGAAAAAAGCAACACTTCTCACGCCCCCGAGCACTGGCTTAAGCGGTATTCTACTTCAAAGCCACCTATATTGGGCTCGTTGGTCCCAAAGGACCAGTTTCACATATAGAAACTGCTGATTAATGTTAATTAATCAATTTGAATGGATATTTTGAATATATACGAGAACAGCGGCATTTTTATAGTAAAATCTGCTATTTTGACCCCTAAAAATCGCAATTATCATTTTTCAGTAGAAATTATTTTCAAGAAGGCCTCAACTGGTTGGAAATCACATGTTATTAATGAAATCGATTCAAAATCACTTCATTTGAAACAAAAGATTCGAACGGTTGTCGAGATTAGGCATTTTGAATATTTTGGATTTGCGCGTAAAAATCGCATGAATTTGACTTCAGCCGAAGCCCTTTAAAGCCCTCATATTTTGTAGAATTTGTTTTTCTTCTAAAAACAAAAGACACCATTTACCTCAGAATGAATGTATGAAACAATTTAGCTACAAAAAAACAAACTTCACTCAGGTTTGAATGTCTATTTAGGTCAGATACCACCATTGATTTGGGGCTTCTGATTGGTTGCAAAAAGTATAGGGTCTATTAGGGCATATAGTCAGATTTTAAGGCAGATTCTGATTGGATTAAATTACTGAAATCATAACAAATCCCCAAAAAACATCAAAATATTATATTTCCATCATAAAACATGTTCATTTAGGATATTTTGACTGAAATTTTCATTTGTATGGATACAATTGTACTGAGTATATATTTGCAAAAAGTAAAATTTCATGACTGCCATTCTGGGGTGGCCACCTTCAGTGAAATATTATAGACTGAAAGGATTAAATTACCCCCAATTTTCTGGTCATTTTTGAGTGTCTCTAAGATAGTTTTTTAAAAAAGTTCTGTTTTATCATCCGTTTCGATATAGGAATAGGTGATGTAGGCCAAAAGGCTATAATGGAGGCCTGTGGGAAATGCAACAGTGGTATATGACCATCAAGACTGCATAAGTAATGGTTGATATAGAGGTTAGCTGAGGATGTGTTTATATAGATATTACTACTTAGGCATGGGTTGGTATAGTGATTATTTAAGCATGAGTTGATGTTTAGATTTTTTAAAGTTGGTTTGATATATATATATTGTTTAAGGTATGTTGAGTTGATATATAGTTGTTTAAACTCGGTTGATATATAAATATAAAATTGAAGGATATATGTTGATAAAGAGATTATTTCTAGAATAGGTTGATAGAAAGTAGATATACACGTCGAACAGGAAATATAGGCAGATGTCATCGAAACCTTTTATTATATATTGGACACTTACAACACTTTCTTTTCTATTATGGTTACTATATATACTCTCTTTCCTAAAATACTTCACCTCAACAAAGTTAATATTTCTCATAGTTGCTATATCTTCTTTACTCGATTTACATTTTTCGATTGAAACTGAGAAATAATAACATCTATAACAAGAGAGATCTTTTCAAGTTTGACATTGTTAGTTATCCCGACATAGACGTGGCTGTTCTCCGATCAGTTTTTTTATGGAGTCCATGCTTCTCAACTGATTATTTTTACTAGAGTTTGTAATCCGGATGAGGAGTTCAATATCCCTAGCCAGAGCAGCAACAGAATAAACCATTAAGAGCACGACAAGACAAGATTAAAGACAAACATCAAACCCTACCGACCTTTCAGGATTTAGGTAGACATCATCATAGGTCCACAATCTGTCCGGCGATCGCACAATCAAGTGGAAAGCAAAGCGGTGAACTGTAAATGGGTCAACCACTAAACATGCAATAGATACTATAACATAGATAAAAATTGAACAGGAAAAGTAGCATTCAAGGACGACAGTCAACCACTAGCACACACAGAAACAAAGAACAACTATATATAAAAATGCATAAAAAACAAAATAAGACATCACAAACACACACGGGTTGACAATAGGAATACCGACTTGGAACGGTCAGTGGCAAAAAAGGCCGCTGGGGGTTTAAACCAGGTTCTAGGGTGCACCAAACCTCACACAAACTAACCCAAAGTAACCCTATGGGAAACGCAATGGTGGAGTCCATTTTGATTGTTTGAACGGCGGAGTGATATTCCAAAGAATACATTTTATTCTACCGCAGTATAATTCTGAGCAAACATTACTGTTTATTCACTAAAATAAATATTAAATAAGAGCAATAAGCTTGTCTTTGAAAAGGTTTGTGTGATCTTATTGCATTATCTTTTCTAGAAAGTAATAACGACCAAAATGTAATAATCCAACAGTTGTCATACGCTTTAGCACAATATTGTGTTACGTGATCTACAACGGCAGTAAGACAGGACATTAAATCTTTGGAGACGGTTGTAGTGGTGCAGACACTAGAAATAGGAAGAAGGTGTGCTTTATTAGGCTTCTTTTAGGAATGCAGTACATAGTTGTCATTTTGTTTCGTTTTCATCTACTTCAGCTTTAGTATTGCTGCATTGAGTTTTATACCCACACTAACCTTTGCAAAGGTAAAGGTTTATTATCATAACCCTGATTCTAAAAGTATTGTCAGAACTCTTCTGCTACAAGGCATGTCACAAAGTGAATTCTATGGCGACGATATATACATACTTCTGAAGATCATTGGTCATTATCACATTCATACAATCTGTGTTAAACTTGTTAACAAACATAACAAAATAGGTTATGACTCTATCATTTTGCAACGCACTGCATGTTTAGTTATTGACACATTTACAGTTAGACACAATGCTTTACAATTAATGTTGCGAGGACACGACAGATTGTGAACCCTATGATGACTTTTACTGACAGGCATTCATTACGATATATAGGATAGAGAGAATATACTTATAGTATATGTATATAGTAAAGGGCATTCTTCTTCTCTCTATCTCCATCGTTCTATAGTATATATCGTAATGAATGCATGTGTTTCTACCTAAACCGGTAAGGGATGGTAATGCCTAATGTTTGACTTTAATATTATCTTATCGTCATCTTAACGGTTTATTGTTGTTGTCCTGGCTTCTAATAAGTGTTTGCTTTGTGACTTTCTAGGCATTTTATATTCATATATACATGATCATTTTGCACTGTACCATAAGCAACATGAACAAAGAGCAAATTAACTATAATGAAAACGACAATACACAGCAGAAAGAGTTGTGAAGACAGGGTTACTGACTTGGAACGGTCAGTGGGCAATATGACCCACCGGTTAGCTTAAATCGATTTTAAGTGTACACAACCTCGCTATTGTCCTATCTTCAGCGCTCAAATTGACAAGCCAATGTAAATAAAAGTACATCTCTAACAATAAAGTCCACACCCAGAGAAATTAGGAAACGATACAAGAAAATGATATTGTAAAGATATATAAAAAACATAAATACCTCAGGAATTGTACTGAACAACCACAGCAGTTGGAGCCCAAGAGAAAACCTAACTAGGGCACGAATAAAAAAAACGCAGTACAAGCACCAACCTCCCTTTTCAGGATTTCAGAAGGTGCGATCATGGAGTCCCACGTGGTTGTCCGGTCATCGCACGAGAGAAAAATGAAGCGTAGTGACTGACTGTAGAGAGGTCAACAACCAAAAGTGAAGTGCCCTGTAATCCTAATGGGTCCTATCCTTTTTTGACGCATTTCCTGATTAATTGTGTAAAGTGGTCAAGAAATCCGCCAGACCCCTTTAATTTTCGAAGTTTATAGATCACATCTCCATAGAATAACGGTTGTGATATTCCTAGTAATCAATTATTACGTCCACTTACATATCTTTTTCAATGGTGAGATATGCGTGTCTTACAACGATGCATAGTCTGTTCATTTGAGGTCATTAATTTAAAATATAACTCTATGTATTGTATAGTGCGTTGTTTGCGTCAATTATCTGTGCCTATACTCTTGTATTTCAATCTATTTAATTGCCATTTAAGAAAGAAATTAATTCCGGCAGGTTTATGTTGTAATAGATAAATACCTGGTGGACGGGATTTGAAGATCATCAACATCATCGGCCGGAGTCTTTCTAAGTCTGAAACACCCGGTTTCGATCTTAATTTATTGTGGTTGGTTTATAATAACATAATATTTGTTTTTGATATTTTCCAGCGTTTGAAATTATTTAAATGGACGTCTTCGTAATGTCAGAGGAATTGATTGGAAATGTTATGACTTTTTTCTCTGAAATCTCTTATCTGTTATACTATACACTTTTTTGACAATGTTTGGTCCGCCTCAGTTCATAAACAATCATTGGGAAACATGAATTGCAAAGTTTATTATCTAATTATCAAATGACATTATTGGATAAAATGACTGTCTCTATAAAAAGGTAATGTTGGAATTAAAAGCGAATGGATCATCCGCAGTACAAATTTAGAGGACCCTTCCGAGGCAGTATTCTTTGAAAAAATGAAACAATAAAATATCCGTAAAAGCATAATGCATTACTTGCGTTTTAAAAATGCAGTTTTGAAAATGCAAATGGATGCGTTCGTTTTCATTGTTCAGCGTTTAACAAAGTGCATTCATCGTTCATTTTGCGTTTACAAACATGCACTCAAACATGCACTCAGCGTTTATTTTGCGTTCTGTAAATAAATTGTGCATCATTCGTCATGCGTTCGTTTTTACATTCGTTCTGCATTTAGTTAGGGTATTTGAACGAACTGGGTGTGTATCTGTACTTTTGGTGCATCCTAGAACCTGGTGTAAACCACGAGCGGCCGTGGGTTGTTTTGCCATTGATCGTTCCAAGGCGGTAGAATAATTGTCAACCATTTTATGTTCTATGTATGATATCTTGCCTTTTATTCATCATCGTACTTTGTTGTGTCAGTGCATGTTTTTGGTTGACTGTGGTCCGTGAGTGCTACATTTCCTGACCTTTACATCTACATTTAATAAAGGCGATGATTACGAAACATAAATTATGTGCATGCAAATGCTGTATCTCGGTAATGTACGTAACTAGGCAATTAATACTGACCGGGGTTTGTATTTGGTTTTTACAATCCAGTATATACTGTGATACCTTGTTTAAGTAAGAGTAACTGCGTCATATATTACAATATTCGCGGAAATACGTGAACGTATTTTCGTTTGAAGCTTTAAAGTTTGTCAAACAGAAGACGTACAGAATAATTCAGGGCAGTATCTTTTGAAACAATCACAATTTATGGTAATTCCAACTTTAGGTTCATTGTTTCACATCGATTTCCATTTCATTAAGATTTCAAATGAACATTTTAATCGGCAGTACTCGTATAATTTACAAAGTATGCATCACGTTCGTTTTAAAAAGTTCGATTATTAAAAGACCTACGTGCGTTGTTATAATTGTATTATATTAAACTACGTGGCATATATAATGTACCTTTCTTTGGTATTGTAATTTTAAAGCGACACTCATTGTCGAGGATATACGTTATCCGAATCAATCTTTATATGAAAAACAAGTGACACCACTACAGTGACACCTCTATCTAACATGGTCACCATCGACGCAAAACAAGTTGTAATACATGCCTCTGTCCTGTAGTCTACATGCAGTACGACAGACGTAAGGTTTTCACCCAGAAGCAGATTCACAACTGTTTGTGTTGCGTTTATCATTGATCACTGATGGCAATAAAAATGAACCAGAGGTTGCTAACATTGATAGTACATGGAATTATGAAATTTGCTTAACAAGAATAATATATTGACAATGGTTTACAAATTAACGTATTTAACTGCTGTTCGGATGTGTAGCTCACCTTTCAACGGTTTCGCTATCAGTGTGCTCTAGGTCAGAAAATAGAAGAGATAAATTAAGTTGATGTTACACTGAATATATAGTATGTATGTAGATAAGGCGAATTGAACTGTAAGGAGGAGTTTGACGCGATGTATAAACTTTAAAAGATACTTGGTCATGATCAATTTAATGCACTCGTTATTAAACCTGTTAAACAGATTAACAACTGAGGTAATGACCCTATCATTTTTTAACGCACTGTATGGTTGACCCACTTAAAGTTCGCCACTATGCTCTCGTTTTTGATTTTGTGATGACCCGACAGATTGACGTCTACCTAAATTCTGAGAAGACGATAACGTTTGATGTTTGTTTCCAAGTTTGTCTTGTCATGGTTTATTCTCTAGTTGCTCTGTTGTCTGTCAAGTCATTGAGTACTTGCTTTTTTGCCCGATATTCATATGCAGATATCAGTGGTACATTCTCAAATAGTTTTCTTACTTTAATTTCGAAATGTGTGTATCACTATGCCAGCATTTTAAAGTTTCTGAGTATTTTTTAATTACCCCTAGGATATGCTGTCTGCTTTTTAATTTAATATATTTTGACTGTTACTTGTGATACGATGGCTTTATAACCGCTGCTTCCAGCTAAATAATTTTGTTCATTTCGCCCATTGTTTTCATGTTTAGGACAAAGCGTTTTGTTAGAAACAGGGACCATAAACCGCTGCTCATGGAATGGTGTGAAAACACCTCATTGAAGGTTCACCGTCATATGCAAACCAACTTCGGGATGGCTCAAATTTCTGTACTGTTGGCATTTTAAATATTGAGTTCTGCTCAACCCGGGGCTAGAGAGCGTTAACGATAGCAAGCACGTACCACTACCGTTCTTGAAAAGTCTCAATCAAACCGAGACTGCAATATTTTTGTATTTATCGTGTTCGACGATTTCCAGATTTCTCCTTTCATTCAGCTGCCGAGGGCAGCTGATCCTTATATGGGTTTATTATCTGTATATGGTTAACAGACTATGACTAATGTAAGTGGCGATAAGCCTGATTTATAACTTGAATTCCTAGAGAACTCGTCCGAAAAATTTGAATGGTATAAACACATATTTCGTAATGTTGAAAGGTTACCATTTCACTTGCTAAAATGACGTTTTCGTAAACCAGTCTACTGAAAGGTAGCATGTAATAATTATTATTATATGTATACTAGCGACGAAACATTCGCTAGCCTCTATATCGCAGTTGATTGAGGCGTCGTGTTAGTGCCGAGGTAGGTAAGGTAACAACAGTTCCTTTACATTTTTCACTTTGATAACGCAATCTTATAATTACACATGATAAGAGTGAACAGTTTATATGTGTTGTAATGCACACGCTAACGTACACGTATCCCTTACATGTGAACAATTGTATTTCTGTGCTGATGTGTACTTATAGCGTGTTACAAGGGTAAATTGTAATCAATATGTAAGACATGTCAACATATTTGAACAGAAAGAAGCGAGGTCGCCCATATTGATTTAAAATGCTTAGTAGGAAGAACTGATGGTAAAAATCGGGAAGAATGTAAACAAACGGTCGTGGCGTGTTTATATCTCCGTGACAACATTATGTTTTTTCAATATTGTTTTAACACCGTGACTTGATATATTATTATGTTAACGTCTTGTCTCTCGGCAGCTATTTTACGCTTGCGTTAAACCTTGCTTGTACCTTTGTTATATATATCACAGTAACCTTGCCTGTGCAGTGTGGGGGCGGTAAAACGTCTCCCTGTGATTGCAATTCGAACTGTTATTCATTCAGATTTTTGGAGATCGCTTAGCCCGATATTTACAGATATCTGTGGTATATTTTTAAATAGGTTTTGTTTCTTACTTGAATTTGTTTTCTCGTTTAGGGCAAAGCATTTTGTTAAAACCTGGGACCATACGCCGCTGGCCTTGGAATGGTATGAAAATACATTATTAAAGATTATGCATACCATCTTCGGGGTGGCTCAACTTTTCTTTCGTACTGTTGACATTTTAAATAGTGAGTTCTGCTCAATCCGGGGCTAGAGGGCGTGAACGGTAAAAATCATTTTTCAATATCGTTCATGAACAGTCTCAGTCAAACTGACACTGCAGTATTATTTGTATTTATCATAGTATTTTTAGCTCACCTGAGCCGAAGGCTCAACGTGATATATTGTGACCGTATTTTGTCCGTCCATCGTCCGTTAGCTCCTGCTTAAACAACTTCTCCTTAGACAATTTCGACAAAATTTCACATGGATGATATTGAGGTCAAATCATTCCAAAATTACATAAATTAGGTCAATGCGATATCCAAGCTGGCCGTCATTACCATATATAATCGCAGCCTTAGAAAATCTTCTTTTTTAAGAACCGTTGAACAGATTTTATTTTAAGAGTTTTAGTTGATAAATGATCGCCAACTCCAAGACCAAGTTCTTAGGGTCAAATTGTCTGTCCCCCGGGGTTTCAAATTTTGTATATGGGGATTTTTGGCATGTAATACTATTAAAGCGTTTTTTACTAACGGCAGTTTAGACAATTATATTATGTGTACTTGCTATGAAGTTTGTGAAGCACTCATCGTCCTATTAGATAATATGGAACCACCGTTTATAGACAAATTGTTGGTATCCCTATGGGTACAAACTCTGCATCACTTGTCGCAAATTTGTTTTTATTGTGCTCCGAAAGAGATTTCATGTTGTGTCTTTCACCAGATACCCAGGCAGATGTTATTGAAGCCTTTAATGACATCTCTCGGTATCTGGATGACATATTTGAACATTGACAACCTTTTCTTTCCAACTATGGTTAATAATATTTATCCTAAAGAACTTCAGCTTAACAAAGCTAATATATTTGATAATAACGCTTGTTTCTTGATTTAGATCTCTCGATTGAAATGGGGAAATAATTAGCAAAATCTATGACAAGAGAGATGATTTTAATTTTGACATTGTTAATTATCCCCACTTGGATGGGGATGTTTCCCGAGCAACTTCTTATGGGGTGTATGTGTCTCAACTTATTCGTTGTTCAAGAACCTGTACTCGAGTGGAGGACTTCAATATTCATAATCTTTGTATAACTAAAAAGCTACTCAATCAGGGTTACCATTACCATAAACTTCGTAAAATCTTTGCAAAATTTAGTTATCGTAACCCTGATCTTTTTTCCGAATATAAAAGTAATTTAAGGACTCTTCTGCGACAAGGACTATCGCAACCTGGCTTCTATGGTGATGTGATTTATAAACTTCGTAAGATTCTTGGTCATGATCACTTTCATACTATATTTGTTAAACTTGTTAAAAAGTTTATCAAAAGAGGTTATAATCCTATCATTTTGCAACGTACTGCATGCTTGGTGGTGGACCCTTTTACAGTTCGCAACCATGCTTTCCTCTTTAATTGTACGATGACCGGACAGGTAGTGGACCCTATGATGACGCCTACCTAAAGCCCATTGGGACGGTGGCGTTTGATGTTTGTCTATGATCTTTCTTGCCGTGCTCTTAATTATTTTTTTTTTTGTTGCTCTGGCTTCTGCCAAGTCACTGAATACCTTCATTGTGTCTTTCTAGGCTATTGTTCTTTTGTATTTACACGAGCATATTTGTGTTTTACTTATATTGCCTATTGATGCTGCCTTGTTGGTTAGAGATTAGATCATGGCGGGGATTTTTTTATTTACACTGTGCTGTTTTAATGGGATGACAGTAGGGTAATTGTGAGGTTTGGTGTACCCTAGAACCGGTTTAAACCCCCAGTGGCCTACTTTGCCACTGACTGTTCCAAGGCGGTAGCCCTTATTGTCAACACGTTCGTGTTTGCGATGTCGTTTGCATTTATTATTACTTTTGCCTTCTTGTTTGTCTGTTTGCGTGTTTGTTTCTGTGTTTTGTGGTTGATTGTCCTCCTTGAATGCTACTTTCCCTGTCCGATCGTTTTATATTTCTTTTTACATGTTTAACATATACTTATATAGGGCATATGTAAAGGACATCTCCTCAGAAACCACTTGACCAATTTTGGCAAAATTTCACGATGACAATACCGAGGTCATTGCTTTCCTAAATTATATAAATTAAGTCAATGCGACATCCAAAATGGCCGCCATTATGATATAATGTTAAACCCTTAAAACCAACTTTTTCTCAAAAACCGCTGAACAGATTTTGACAGTTTGTATTTATAAATGATTGCCAACTCAAAAGTTGTACAAAGTTCCTAGAACCCAAAATGGCTGTGTCCTGGGGTTCACAAATTTTGTATATGGAGATTTTACATGTTTTACATATACTTATATAGGGCATCTGTCAACTACATCTCCTCAGAGACTGCTTGTCCAATTTTGATCAAATTTCGCATTACCATATACTGTCAAAACCTTAAACAATCTTCTTCTAAAGAACTGCTGAACAGATGTGGATAGTTTTTGTTTATAAATGACCGCCAACTCCTAGCTACAAAAGTTGTACAAATTAAGTTCCTAGTGTCACAACTGGCTGTGGCCCGGGGTTATTTTACATTATGTCGTACAGAATTTTCAATCTAATAATCAATTGCACTTGTTAACGTTTTTCCTCTTTGCCAAAATGCTCATGTGAGCGACTCGGGGTCATTTTGACCTCTTGTATCTATTTTTTTTATATTCAAATATACATGATTATCTTAAATTTATGTTGCACTTATATTGCCTATTATTGCTGCCTAGTTTGTTACAGAATATTGCCTGTCATATTTTGTTTTTATTTAACTGGAATTACAACAGGGTAAGAGTAAGTTTTGGTGGCGCGATCAAAATTCGGAAAAAAGAGAATTTACTTGGTTTAGAAATAAATCTAAAAATAAAAGAGCTAGGCTAGATTTTTTTCTTACATCAGATAATATTTATACGTATATAAAAATCCTGCCAGGCTATAAAACTGATCACTCAATGATCCTTTTAAAACTTGATTTTAACAACTTTAATAAAGGTAACTCATATTGGAAAATGAACAACTCCCTGTTAAAAGATGCAGAATATGTTGAAGAGATAAAAACACTGATAAAAGTAATAAAAACTCAATACGCAAAAGAGGAGCAGTTAGTTGATATGGACGTCAACTTAACTAATGCAGCAGATTTACAATTTATTATAGATGATCAACTTTTTTTGATGTTTTTCTTATGGAAATTAGGGGGAAAACCACAGCATACTCTTCCTATAAAAAAAGACTTCAAAATAATAGAGAACATACTCTTCTAAATGAAATTCAAAATTTAGAAAAAGAAATACTATTAGAACATGACTTAATTGAAACGGAATGAACTGTATGAACTTAGGGAGTAAAAACTAGAGGGAACAAAAATAAGATCTAGAGCAAAATGGGTTCAGGAAGGGGAAAAAACAAGCAGATATTTTTGAAATTTAGAAAACAGGAATTTTACTTCTAAGTCAATGATAAGGTTCAAAACAAAAGATAATAGAATTATTAAGTCTCAAAAAGATATATTAAATGAAACAAGAGAATTCTACAAAAATCTATATTCTTATCATGCAACCAATCATGGAAACTTTAAAGATATACTGTCTAACATGCACATACCAAAAATAACGGAGAAAAATAAAAATCTACTTGAGGGCACTCTTACCTATGAAGAAATGTTAAACAGCCTTAAGCGAATGTCTAATTTTAAAAGTCCTGGCTTAAGTGGCTTTACCGCAGAATTTTACTAGTTTTTCTGGCGGGATATCGGACACTTTGTCGTAAGGTCTATAAATGAAGGTTTTAATAGAGGCGAACTATCCATCTCTCAGAAACAGGGGGTTATTATTTGTATACCGAAAGGAAATAAAGATAAGCAACTCCTCAAGAACTGGCGACCAATCTCACTTTTAAATGTTGCATATAAATTAGCTTCGGCAAGTATAGCGCAAAGACTAAAACAAGTTTTACCATTGATTATCAATGAGGATCAAACTGGCTTCTTTGCAGGTAGATACATGGGGGAAAATACTAGACTACTATATGATCTAATGTTTTATGCAGAAAAGTACAACATTCCAAGACTAGTATTACTCATTGACTTTGAAAAGGCTTTTGATTCGCTTGTCTGGACATTTATTTTTGAAGTCCTCGATTATTTCAACTTTGGGCCTTCTTTTATAGAATGGATAAAAGTTTTGTACACAAACACCGAATCGTGTGTTTCAGTAAATGGTCATCTCTCAGAATGGTTTAGTCTCCAGAGAGGTTGCCGACAAGGCGACCCGTTGTCACCGTATATTTTTATTCTCTTTGCAGAGATAATGGCTATTCTCATCAGAAATACTCCCAATATAAAAGGTATTAAAGTCGGGTCCACAGAACATTTGATATCACAATATGCAGATGATACATCTTTAATGTTCGATGGTTCAGAGAATTCACTTAGAAATTCCCTTAATGTGTTAAAATTGTAGGCAGAAATGTCTGGCCTTAATATGAATATTAATATGGATAAAACTAAAGTCATATAGATAGGTTCAATAAAAAAAAAGTAATACTTAAATATGTGAAGACTTGGACGTAAAAAAACTATTAATAAATTGGTCTAAAAGAATACTAACACCTATTGGAAAAATTACAGTAATAAAGAGCTTAGCTATGTCCAAAATAAATCTTATTTTAACCTTTCCAAATCCGAAGCCAGAGAAGATTAAAGAATTAAAGTAACTGTATTTTTTAACTTTTTTTGGGATGGAAAACCTGATAAGGTTAAAAGATCTACTATCTGTCTTAATAACTCACAAGGTGTTCTTCGAATGTTGGATTTGGACATATACTTTATTTCACTTAAACTTACTTGGATCAGAAGATTACTATCAAACAACTAAATTCTGAATATTTTCAATGAATTGTAAGCATGGTTTCTAAACTTCTCTTGTTTTGATGCTGATTATATATCTAGACATATAAATAAAGTACAAAATCCATTCTGGAAAGATATCTTTATCAGCTATAAACTGTTCGCATGTAGTTCAGATCCAAAATCTTGGAGCAAATTTCATTGTGTCCCTTTATGGTATAATCCACATATTAACGTCGGACAAAATTCCATTTTTTTAAAACATTGGTATTCAGGAGGAGTAACTTTCATAAATGACATTATGAACCGTAACGGAAATATATTGACACTAATACATTTAGACACAAATTTAACATTCAAACCAATTTTTTAAAAAGTTATCTAAATAAATTTAACTTCCCCCATTTCTCGAGCAATAGTCCAACTCCTATAATACCGCTTCATATAGGAATAATTCTTAAAGATGAAAAAGGATGCAGATCCATTGATGATTCAATGCTATCTAATAAAACTGCAACAGAGTTAGCAAGAAAATGGATAAATGATTTCCATATTACACAAAATATATACTGGTCTAAATTATTTTATCTACCTTTCAAATCGACAAAAGACTCAAATCTGCAATGGTTACAATTCAAAATAAATCATAGAATTTTGGGAACAAACTATTTACTTAAAAAAATGAATATTTCTAATACAGACCTTTGCTCTTTTTGCAATGAAGATATAGAAACAATAAAACACCTATTCTATGAATGTAATGTAGTAAAAGACTTTTAGCAAGCACTTGCAAATTTCTTCCATAATAAATGAAAGGATATTAATACAGTTTGATTGGTAACTGACATCATCTTTCGAAATGATAAGTATGATATTGTTTTAAATAATCTCCTCCTTACTGCCAGAAAATTTATATTCAATCAAAAATTAAAAAACACTAATCCTACTTTAACAGTTTTTAAAAGCTATATTCAAATACTGTTTAACGTTGAGAAATGTATAGCCTGCAAACATATGCAACAAGACATTTTTGAAAAGCAATGGGGAAAATACATGCTTTTATTATATAAAAATAAAAAATAAAAAATAAAATCACAAAAAATAAAACCTGGTGGACCTGATTTCAAAAAATATCATAGTTTGGACTTGATGAATCCAACATCTGTTATTTTATGTATATATTAAGATTTCCACTTTGTATATAAGTTCTCCACTAACTGCATTAGTGCACACTATTATTTCTCCCTTTTATAATATCACTTTATATGTTTTTCATTGAGTTTTTATGTTAAACATAAAAAGCTATTCCAAAAAAGAGTATGATAATGGACCTTTGGAAACGGCCGAGCACGACACATACGAAATATTGCAGTCTCGGTTTGATTGAGACAGTTCATGACATGCTTCTAAAATTTGTAATAGGTAACACATTAATGCTATTCATGTTATCTCCCCTGTATACAGGGAAATATAATATCTCGCTTTACCTCCCTTGCTAGACATGGCTATGAAAATATACTTTCAGTGAACTAGATGTAACATTGATGTGTAATAGAGAAGACATTTGATATTACTCATGGTGTACGTTTAACATGGATCATTGACTAGTTTCAAATGAATTCTCATTAAATAAATCTTTATGACATATTGTTGTAATTGCTCAACTACTCATAGATGATTGGAATTGAAACAAAAGCCCAGTATAAAATACTGAATAAACAAAAATCTGACGACAGATCATGTCGGTCATATAAGAGTCACTAGTGCTTTTAAATCTTACATTGAATATTATAATAGTTATTAGGCAGGAACAGTTAAACAATGACATGTTAAGATATAAAGGGCTGTATGTCACAAATCCAATTATTAGTTGTAACCGTACTAGCTACATGCTCTCATATAATATTTCCAGATTGTACATTTAGAAAAGAAAAAAAATAATACGATTATATATTCACTAGATGCATGTATATATGTAGAACTCAACAACAACATTGTTAGGAATAGAAAACAAATAAAAAATTACAATTTTATTTTTTTGGTACGCCCTAGAGGTTTCAATCCCCAGCGGCCCTTTTTGCCACTGCACATTCCAACCCGTTACGAGCTTGCGAGTTTTTCTTAGATGTATATGCTGGATACTAAATGCTGAAAACATCAATTCCAGCCTTGAAAATCTTGCACTGAGTGATATGCATCGAAACAACATTATCTTCAGTAGATTGCACTGGAGAATACGAATTAGTACTCCCGAGTTCATGAGATAAAACATTGACGTAATGGAGGCGTCAACCAATACTTATTTTATTAGCTTCTTTATCAGCAGGAATAACACAAACTTATAAGGAAATTCCTGGATTCCCGATTTTAAATTACGAAATGAAAACCTAGGTCTAGGGGAAAGTAGGGAGGGGTTAATCTGGGTATCTATGATGTAAAAATCGTATTTTTCCAAGTAGAAAGGGAGTTAGTGTCAGCATGGTCTCTACGACAACATTTAATACTAAGATCCTCTATGAATTGGGCGATCTGACCAAGACAGGCATTACAATCAATCACAGAAGTTTAATCTATATTTCGGACCTTTAGAATAGCAAAATTTAGATGTTCTACTCTCGCATTCTTTAGGAGTGTTATTTACTATATCAGGTCAGACACTATTTTGTTGTAGTTGACAATCATATTTATAATTGATTTTTTTGTACTGATAACAAATTATAGGATTTTTGGAATTGTTTAAATATTTAGGAATAGAATCAACAACACGATAATGTCGAAAAATACTTGGTATATCAATAAATGCAATGCCCTTATTAAGATAACGAGTTTTTAGAAAATGTCTGACGTGATCGGACTCCTTGTCAATATGGATCGAAGAACATTCTGCGGATACCTTTGAATTATGGCGCAGTGTTATTCAACGGATTTGTTCGAATGAAATTTTGTCAGCTTAAGTGAAGAAAAGGATAGAGAGGTGAGACAAGAAAGCATCGTGTGCTTTCCAGTATGTTTAAAATAGTATGTAAATCAGCGACTGACATAGTAATACGTGATTTCCGTTTGATGTTAACATAAAACAAAAGTATGAAAGGAGAAATCTGGAAATCGTCGAACACGATCAATACAACAAATATTACAGTCTCGGTTTGATTGAGACTGTTCATGGACGGTAGTGGAACGTGCTTGCTACAGTTCACGCCCCCTAGCCCCAGGTTGAGCAGAACTCAATATTTAAAATGTCAATAGTACAGAAGAAATTTTAGCCATTCTGAAGATGGTTTGCATATAACGCTGAACATGGAACCTTCGTATCACAGGTAACAGTCAGAAGACTAAATTAAAAAGCAGGCAACATATCCTAAGGGTGATTAAACAATACTCCGAACATATTAAACTGGAGTAGTGGCACCACCTATTCGAAATTCAGGTAAGAAACCAAACTTATTTGAGAATATACCACATATATCTGTAAATATCGGGCTCAGCGATCCCCAAAAATCGGAATAAATAACAGTTCTGATTGCAATCACGGGGAGACGTTTTAGCGCGGCCAAACTGCACAGAAACGATACTGTGATATTTATAAAAAACGTATGAAAGGAGAAATCTGGAAATCGTCGAACACGATAAATCAAAAAATACTGCAGTCTCGGTTTGATTGAGACTGTTCATGGACGGTATTGGTACGTGCTTGCTACCGTTCACCGTTCACGTCCTCTAGCCCAGGGTTGAGGAGAACTCCATATTTAAATTGCTAACAGTGCAGAAATTTCAGCCATCCCGAAGATGGTTTGCATATGACGGTGAACATGGCACCTGCAATGAGGTGTTTTAGCACCATTCCATGTACGGTGTATGGTAACTGTTTCTAACAAAACGCTTTGCCCTAAACGAGAAATTAAAACAATGGGCGAAATGAACAAAATGGAATTCAGCTAGGAGCAGAGGTTATGAAACCTGCTTACCACAGGTAACAGTCAGAAGACTAAATTAAAAAGCAGGGAACATAGCCTATGGGTGATTAAACAATACTCAGAGCCTATAAAGGCTGAAGTATTACGTCTACAACCATGAGACCTAGATTTACGCTTTCGAATGGAAAATATAGCAACGATGTCAATATAAGATAGATATAAAAATAAAAATCGAACAGGAAAAGCAGCATTCAAGGACGACAGTCAACCACCAACACACACAGAAACAAAGAAGACATTTAAAAAAATGAATAAAAGGCCAAATAAGACATCACAAACACAAAAGGGTTATATAAGGCTCTTTTAAATATTTCCTTGTCTACGCGTTTTTCATCCACTTTAGTTCTGCTATATGTTTATCTTTTACTCTGAAGTGTTTGGTTGCATCATTATCATAAATTTAATATTCAACAGGTTGAACAGTGACGTTACTAAAACTATCACCTGACTGTGGAAAGTGGTGGTACAGGTAATTCTTTAACATTTGGGATTGCCTGCATTATATTTATGCTCAAAGAATAGAACTTTGAGGAACGACCTGTTTCTCGAACATATTTGTACACAACAACGTGGTGCATTTCAAGTCAAAACATAAATTACGTGAGAAGTACTACGTCTATCAAAGTTTGAAGCAAGACATATATATATTAAATGTTCTACCATTAACAGTTGATGTAATGGTGGACTTGCAAGATACATGTACATACATGTAAGCAACAAATTCACCTCTTACTTATAGAGGGTAACACTCTGCGTCTAGATTGAATTACACGAGGTCTGAATGGAGACGTTGCGTGACATTTTCTCAAAACAAGTGATCCGAGAGGGGTCAAAGAAACGTTTGAGCCGTTAGTAAAAATCTGATAAAATTGTTGGAAGGAACAATGAATGAGTTTACCGAATAAAGATTTAAAGATGTAAGACGTACAAATTATTATGTGGATTTTGTATAGATGACGCAGAGTGTAACCGAAGAGGAGAACGATTTATTTTAAATGTGTTCGTTAAACGACTCATGTAAATTTATATGTAATACCATTCTGTGAAAAGCAATCTAATGGCCAATTCGTAATTATTAAATATACTACGTTATAACGAATCAAAGATCCGTTATTAATAATAAACGGACGGTTAATAGGGGTTCAAAACTCAACACAAGTGTCTAATTCAAGATCACAAGGACAAGTTTAGGAAAATCCTATTAAAATGAGCCAAAATGTCGGTGAACACAAAACCTTCAACATGGTATAAGTAATATATGTGTTAAAGGATGACACTGAATCTATGGTCAACGTTACCAAACTGACGCCTGTTTATACGACTGTGACACATAGGACACATATATTCTACTATCAAGCTATTTTCGTGGCTAGACTAATAAACTTGCTAGTAAAAGTCATTTATATATATTTACTATATTGGTTTTATCATGCAGAATATTCATATTTGTTTATGGTTTACTATTTTGATTTATTTAACCGAACTTTATGCTTGGTGTGGTTTTTATTTATGACGTCTTATGATGTAATATAACGTGACGGATTTCGTGTATCAGTTATTGCTGAATAAAGCAGCATCAATTAGGTCAACCCTTCATCAGGCCGAAAAGTACATATATCCATTACAAATGCCTTAATACTATACTGTTTGCTAATCATTCGAATCAAAACAAAAGGCGCCCGACGACATCTTGAAATGTGAATTTGCATCTGCATTCGTATTTAATTCGTTGTTAAAGCTGATGTATGTCCTAAATCAACAAATCCGTTGTTAATGTGTTTTAATTATGAATTCTCAATGGTCGGATGTGGACAGAGTGGACAAAAGCACCAAACTTTCTGTGATAGTACTTGGTAGTCTAACTTGAAAATCAAAAAGAGTCCCAAAGGTCATAGGTCATTATGTTACTATTTTTAGCACTTTTCAAAAAGTGCCACCATCCAAATGCTTCAATACAGCAATATATTCTTAATTATGGCTTAACCCAAAGAAGATTTACATAGTAATGTTTTATTTTGTTTTTGGCTTAGATGTAAGCTCCTCTATAAGATATTAAATATCCCCCTCCCACCATGTTAATTATTTTAGTTCGCTGCAAAATGGCCGCCATTCAATTGCTTAAATATAGCAAAATATTCTTAGTTATGGCTTAAACCCAAAAAACATTTACACTGAAGTGTTTTATCTTATATTTGGCTTAGAATTAAGCTGCTCTGTAATATTATAAATGCCCCTCACTCATCACCCCACCCCACCCCACGTTACTATGTTTATCACATTTCAAATGGCCGCCATCCAAATGCTTAAATATAGCAACATATTCTTAGATATGGCTTAACCCAACGACAATTTACACGGATATGTTTTATTTTGTTTTTGGTTTAGATTTAAGCTCCTCTATAATATATTAAAAGTTTCTTTTTTTGTTTAGGTTAAAACTCCTATTTAGCATATTAAAAGGCATTTCACCCATACAGATACAGGCCATCATTACCGTTCATGTTACATGTACGGATATACCCTTGTATTATACGGAACACAGAAGCAGTCAAACAAATAGCCATACATGTCAAGTTAACATCTAAGACTGTACATGTCATGTTAACATGTAAGACTGCCTGCATATGCACGAAACATAGATGCAGAAAGGTTCAAGTTGCCCACACCTACGTATGGTTTAGAACGTAGAGCCAGTGTGCTTCAAGGTACCCACACTCCTTCAAATAATGGCCATACCTGTCTTTTTACAAGAAAGTATATACCCACATATTGTTCAAAAAAAAAATAGTGACAGTGGGCTTCAAGTTACCCTAACTCAAACAGATATAGGCCATACCTATCAGTTAACACATATGCATATACCAACATAGTGTACGAAACAAAGAGGCAATGGGCTTGAAGTTGCCCACACCCAAACAGATACACGCCATACATGTCATGTTAACACATATGAAAAACATAGATGCAGAAGGCTTCAAGTTGCGCGCACACACGTATATACAGAACGTATACCACTGCTAAAAAAAACATTCTTATAAGTTAATTATTCTTAACATGATATATATTTTCTTGAATAAAGAATAAATACAAAAATAATTTCTTGCGCTATCTTGCTTTGGATGGCCGAGATTATACATGTGCATGTCTCTAAAGCTTATTTTACTATAAGTTTTATAAAAATGATGTCATGACTTTCTTAAAGCTTTCTTAAACTGAGATAATTTTTTCCTCCACGTTTTTTCACTTTCTAAAAATGATGTTTCTTATATCTCATTTTTAGAAAGTGAAAAAACGTGGAGGAAAAAATTATCTCAGTTTAAGAAAGCTTTAAGAAAGTCATGACATCATATATATATATACTTATGTAAAAATGGTTGCAGGACATGCACATGTATAAATCTCCGGACAAGCAAGATGCATCCCTGGGGTCCCTCAAGCGGCTCAAGAGATATGGAGAGGACACGACTTGTGACAGACAGACACACAGACAGACATCCAAGCTGACAGACACGAAACAGGAACTCATTAGTTTCTTAAGACTTTTTAGATGGAGGAAATCAT
>JAWPHD010018169.1:0-41151 GCA_037043455.1 Cyrtodaria siliqua | reverse complement strand
AAGATGGCCGCTGGCAGCCATGTTTAAAGTTAATCAAAATAATTTTCAACAAGAATCAACATCATGTCATGCTGATCATTTTAAAAAAAAGTCCCATATCAATATCATTTATAGTTTTCAAGAAGTAGTCACTACAAACTTGTTTTTTAAAAATATCTCTTTAGCCGTAGCGGCCATCTTGAATTTCTGGCATATATGTGTAAGAATTGACTAAAACAACAAAGAAATATGTGAAAAAAAAAAAAAAATCCATGTGTGGGGGATGGGTGAGAGGCGGGGGTGGTGGTGGGTGTGGGGCTGGGAGGGGGCTACATATATGTGTAAGAATTGACAAGAGTAACACAGAAATATGTAAAAAAAAAAAAAAAAGTTTCAAGTGGGGGTGGGTTGGGTGGAGCGGGGGGAGAGGCGGGAGTGGGAGGGTGCAACATATATGTTTAAGAATTGACTAAAACAACAAAGAAATATGTAAAAAAAAAAATAAAAAAATCAAGTCGGGGTGTCAGGGGGGGGGGGGGGGGGGGGGGGGGGGGGGGGATGCATAATGCTATGACAAATCCCAAACCAAAATTATAGATATATATAAATGCTTACATGCGAACCTAGATCTGCCTTTATTGCACAATTTATGGGCCATCACAATTTGGGTTCCATGGGAGCCCAGAATTTGCAGAAGACAAAATTACTTATCCAACCCTTTACAACATACTATAAGGAAACCAATTCCAAAATTTAGTTCAGCTAGGACAAGAAATGAAAGAGATATAGACCTTTAAACACAGCTTACACGCAAAATTTGATGTGAAACAGACACATTTTAAGGGCTATCAGAATTTGGGTTCTATGGGAGCCCAGGGGTTACGGGAACCAAAATTGCTTATGCAGCCCTTAAGATAATGCTATAAGGAAGCCCATGGCCAAATTTGGTTGTGCTAGGGTAAGAATTGTAAGAGACATAGACCTGTAAATACAGCTTACACGCAAATTTGATGTGAACCAGACATATTTTAAGGGCTATCATAATTTGGGTTCCATGGGAGCCCATGGGTTACAGGAACCAAAATTGTTTATGCAGCCCTCAAGATAATGCTTTAAGGAAGCCCATGGCCAAATTTGGTTGTGCTAGGATAAGAAATGTAAGAGATATAGACTTGTAAACACAGCTTACACGCAAACCTTGATGTGGGACGCCGACGCCGACGCCAACGCCGACGCCAACGCCGACGCCGACCCCGTGGTGATTACATAAGCTCTCTTATTCTTCGAATAGTCGAGCTAAAAAGTAGTCGCTACAAACTTGTTTTTTAAAAATTTATTTTTAGCTGTGGTGGCCATCTTGAATTTCCGGCCGACCTGAAATTTTGCTAGTAAACACCAAGAGCGACATATAAAACTCTATGTAAACAAAGATGGCCGCCATGATTAATGTTGAATCGAAATGATTTTCGACAAAGACCAACAACATGTAATGCTGATCATTTTATAAAATCTCCCATATCAATATCACTTACAGTTTTTAAAATGTAGTCGTTACAAACTTGTTTTTTGAAAATCTGTTTTTAGCCGTGGCGGCCATCTTGAATTTCACATCTTAGTGAATTTTTGCTAGGATCAACTAGACATCATGGCAACATTTCTGTAAAGTTTCATGAATCAGGGAAGTAGTCGATAAAAAAAAACAAGTTTACAGACGCCGCACCACGGCATAAGCTCTGCCGATCTTTGATCAGTAGAGCTAAAAATGCTACCATATCGAAGTATTATGCAGAAACTGGTAGTAAAACGTTATTGTATAATGCGTTGTTTATATACTTTTCATACATTTTCTTAGTCAAACTATAATTGTATATATCATAAATTATATATATATTAAATTATATTATATATGTGATTACAGTGATACTAACGATTAGAATAGACCAAACATTAAAGATATTTTTTTGCATTAAAGAGATCATGTTCGGCCGAATTAATAAAACTATTGATTGTATCACCCACACATATTACGAAGCTATTCTTTAAAGTCCCTACCCCGCCTTCAACAGGCAAATTTTACAAGATATGTACACCGTTTCTTAACCTACTGACGACGAGGTTTATATATAACTTACATATTTTGTGACTCCAGACTCCGTCGACACAATATAAATGGCTTTAACCAGCAAGGCAAAACCCAGAAACTGCAGCGTCGAATTAAGAGTTACCAACTCATAATTTATTTTACACATATTCAATTCGTGTATTTTAAGAAACTGCGAATAAACCTATACTTGTTATCGACACATATACATTATAATATGGTCTGCTGAACACCTGGAGTCTCGATAACTGGTTTTGTAGTGTAATTTTGTCGTTATTTGGCGGGTTAGATTCTTCAATGAAATGTATTTAACATGAATCATGTTTTTCACATTAGGAAATGTAATCAAATTATATAGTAAAGTTCTGACGTTATTTCATTACGTCTGTTAAAAAAGGCATGTCACCATTTTAATTCACACTCTCACAGCATTATTTCCATTATTTTAAGAGCAAGCACACTCCGTGGCAACAATAAAACATTCTATGGATATGGTCAAGGATGTGGTAGCGTACAAACGATGGTAATAACAGCAGATCTTCCGATATTTGCATTGGCAAAATATTCAGCGTTAATTGTTATTATAATGGAAGGGTTGCACATCAAAATGGCAATTTTGAAGGTACTATGGAATGTACTTAATTACAATAGCTGGATAACTGTCCTATCTGAAGCTCCTATCGAATGAAATGATACGTCCAAATATCTGGTTCAAATGTTTCAAAAACAATTTTAAGAGAATCAGATAACTGAATACGAATACAAGCTAAAGTAAAATGTGTATGCCAACCATACATTGAGATGTCGATGAAATAGTTTTACATGTATATCATTTAAAAGAAGGTATACAATTTCAGTTATGGAATCAGGTCCTGAATTTTGAAGTAAAATATTCAGCTAAACAAAAAGTGTACTTCAGAACTCATCCTCTGCATTTTTGCCCTTGTTCGTGCTAGACAGCTTCCAATTTGTTTGATTGATCGACAAGTATCCAGTGAGTGCAGCTGAATTCATAAAGTGTACATTTCCAAGCATAACCGAAGAACATGTTTTCAGCAATCTATTTACCAGGTTCATGAAAAAAAAAAATGCAAGTAAATGGAGATGGTTGGGAAATATGGTTGACCGATAATTTGTCTGCTTTAAGGAGATGGATAGCTTCAGTTACAAAAATGTGGAGCCTTCTAGAACAGTCTGAGATACACTATGGTAAAAGTGAAATTTCCTCATCCAAATAAAACTTTAGAGGATACATTTAACGAATTGGAAGGAGATCCATTCCTTGATGATTCTAGCAGCATTTCAATATTGATAAGAAATGGGTGGTAGATTAATGAGCAGCAGATTGCTATGCATCAATAAGGATGTGTGGTTCAAGACAATAACATAACTTCTCTGCATGTCTCACAGACTACACCATTATATCATTCAAGCAAGAAAAACAATAAAAACAATAAAAACACAGATGAGCAGACTGAAACACCAACAGTTGTGTATTGTAAGTAAAATGACTAAATCTCTTTTCGATTTTTAAGTTCATGTCAATTCGGCAGTGCAATAGGAGACTTTTTCGAGCAAGAAAATCAGTAAATACCACCTAAAAAGAAAAATCAAGACATATTGAGACCAACGTTTGAGTCTAACTTTCAAAAATTAAACAAGATCTACGTCGCAATTGACAGATATTTAATAGTTTGGAAAGTTATGTAGTACAAGGGATTAGGTGCTCGAACAAATGTTTCAGATATATGCAAACTGTCAAAACATTTTACGATTATCTGGAAATAACAAGAGGTCAATGACCTTGAAGCTCTACTGATTGATTTTGATTTCAGGAAGTAGTCGCTACAGACTGTTTTTTTGAAAATCTATTTTTAACCGTGGCGGTCATCTTGAATTTCCGGCCGACCTGAAATTTTGCTAGGATCAATTAGACATTAAGAGCAACATTCCTGTAAAGTTTCATGAAAATCCGTTAAGTAGTTTCAGAGGAGTAGTCGCTACAAGTTTTCATTCTATAACTCTATGTAAACAAAGATGGCCACTGGCAGCCATGTTTAACGTCAAATTAAAACGATTTTCGACAAGGACCAACATCATGTCATACTGATCATTTTAGAATAAGTCCCATATCAATATCTCTTATAGTTTTGAAGAAGTAGTCGCTACAAACTTATTTATTTAAATCTATTTTTAGCTGTGGCGGCCATCTTGAATTTCCGGCCGACCTGAAATTTTTCTAGGATCAACTAGACATCAAGAGCAACATTCCTGTGAAGTTTCATGAACATCCGTCAAGTAGTTTCAGAGGAGTAGTCGCTACATGTTTTTACTATATAACTCTATGTAACCAAAGATGGCCACTGGCAGCCATGTTTAACGTCGAATCAAAATAATTTTCCAAAAGGATCAACATCATGTCATGCTGATCATTTTAGAAAAAGTCCCATATCAATATCACTTATAGTTTTCAAGAAGTAGTCGCTACAAACTTATTTTTTAAAAATCTATTTTTAGCTGTGACGGCCATCTTGAATTTCTGGCAGATTTGAAATTTCGCTAGGATCAATTAGACATCAAGAGCAACATTCCTGTAAAGTTTCATGACAATCTGCCAAGTAGTTTCAGAGGAGTAGTCGCTACAAGTTTTTACTATATAACTCTATGTAACCAAAGATGGCCACTGGCAGCCATGTTTAACGTTGAATCAAAACGATTTTTGACAAGGATCAACATCATGTCATGCTGATCATTTTAGAAAAAGTCCCATATCAATATCACTTATAGTTTTCAAGTAGTAGTCGCTACAAACTTGTATTTTGAAAATCTATTTTTAGCCATGGCAGCCATCTTGAATTTCCGGCCGACCTGAAATTTTGCTAGGATCAATTAGACATCAAGAGCAACATTCCTGTGAAGTTTCATGAAAATCCGTCAAGTAGTTTCAGAGGAGTAGTCGCTACAAGTTTTCATCATATAACTCTATGTAAACTCTATTTTTAGCTTTGGGGGCCATCTTGGATTTTAAAACGACATGAATTTTTGCTAGGATCAACTAGACTTTATGGGCAACATTTCTGTAAAGTTTCATGAATATCCATCCAGTAGTTTCAGAGGAGTTGTCGCTACAAGTTTTTACTATATAACTCTATGTAAACAAAGATGGCTGCTGGCAGCCATGTTTAACGTTGAATCAAAACAATTTTTGACAAGGACCAACATCATGTCATGCTGATCATTTTACAAAAAGTCCAATATCAATATCACTTATAGTTTTCAAGTAGTAGTCGCTACAAACTTGTATTTTGAAAATCTATTTTTAGCCATGGCAGCCATCTTGAATTTCCGGGCGACCTGAAATTTTGCTAGGATCAATTAGACATCAAGAGCAACATTCCTGTGAAGTTTCATGAAAATCCGTCAAGTAGTTTCAGAGGAGTAGTCGCTACAAGTTTTTACTATATAACTCTATGTAACCAAAGATGGCCACTGGCAGCCATGTTTAACGTCGAATCAAAATAATGTTTGACTCTTATAACCATCCTGTCAGGCTGATCATTTTACAAAAAGTCCCATATCAATATCCCTTATAGTTTTCAAGACGTAGTCGCTACAAACTTCTTTTTTAAAAATCTATTTTTAGCTGTGGTGGCCATCTTGAATTTCTGGCAGATCTCAAATTCTGCTAGGATCAATTAGACATTAAGAGCAATATTCCTGTAAAGTTTCATGAAAATCTGTCAAGTAGTTTCAAAGGAGTAGTCGCTACAAGTTTTTACTATATAACTGTATGTAAACAAAGATGGCCGCTGGCAGCCATGTTTAACGTCGAATCAAAAGGATTTTCTACAAGGACCAACATCATGTCATGCTGATCATTTTAGAAAAAGTCCCATATCAATATCACTTATAGTTTTCATGAAGAAGTCGCTACAAACTTGTTTTTTAAAAACCTATTTTTAGATCTGGCGGCTATCTTGGATTTCACATCAACATGAATTTTTGCTAGGATCAACTAGACTTTATGGGCAACATTTCTGCAAAGTTTCATGAAAATCCATTCAGTAGTTTCAGAGGAGAAGTCGCTACAAAAAAAAGTTTACGGACAGACAGACGACGGATGCCGCACCACGGCATAAGCTCTGCTGATCTCTGATCAGTAGAGCTAAAAATCTATTTTCAGCCATGGCGGCCATCTTGAATTTTGGGCCGACCTGAAATTTTGATCAACTAGACTTTATGGGCAACATTTCTGCAAAGTTTCATGAAAATCCATTCAGTAGTTTCAGAGGAGAAGTCGCTACAAAAAAAAGTTTACGGACAGACGGACGACAGACGCCGCACCATGGTATAAGCTCTGCTGATCTCTGATCAGTAGAGCTAAAAATGAAATGTTTTTGCTAATCGCAAAATCAGTCGTAGACATGTTTAACAAAGCCAATCGATGTAACACTTATCAATTTATACGTGTTATGTATGATAAATAAAGCAGTACACGGATGGTAAATGAAGCCATGATACAAAGTAAATCTTGTAATTACGCAGTTCCACCAAAAATTGATGTGGCTATCAAGCAGGATGTGAATGGTCTCAATTAGGTATGCACCTATGTGGTGGTCCTACAGAGTGGGTGGGGGTTGATTGTCTAATTACCATTAATGTATAATTCCCCAGGGTAGGTGTTAATATTGGTGTAGGATTCCCTACCACGGGGAATTTATTTTTGTCTAATCCCCGGGGATGTCTCCCGCCACTCCCACCGCAGGTAGAATAAACGATTAATAAGTGTAAAATACTAAATATCAGGTTATACTTTATCCGTCTTAATGGGTCTGAACATATGCTGGTGACCAGTGGAACCGTATTGGGCTACTCTGCTCCGCCTTTCAGCTATATGTCAAGCATGTCGGCAATGTGGTTGTAAGAAAACAAACCGTACATGCAAATGCTACCGTGCTACTTTGGCGTGTACATCGCTATGTAACTATGCGTGGCAATTTGAACAGAATGCAAACTTGAAAGTATTTAATCAGGACTAAATATAAAAGCAGATATACAAGTTGAACAGGGAATGTAGCATTCACAGAACACAATCAACCAAAGCATACATTCAAAACAAATAACTATTATAAGGGAAAATAGAAGCAAAGCATGCGACACTACACCAAATAGGGTTGATAATATTGGAACCGCCTTAGCATAGAAAAAAGGCCGCTGGAGGATATTATCAGTCCAAACTTAAGATTAATATTACACAAAATTAAAAGTATAAAATATGTCAATATTGGTAGTTTTTTCGTATTTCCAAGGGATTTTTTTTGTGGGTGGGGTAATGATTTAATTGGCAATAGCAAAAAGCAATTAAGTATGTTCCGTTAATAAGTATATCTGGATATATTATGTATAGTTTAATACATATATATCCGCAATTGTATGAATACCCGAACATATGACAACCACTATAAAATATAAAGCATACCGTATTTTACCTTGTATAGTACGCACCCGTGTATAGTACGCACCCCCTTCTCGGAGGTCAAAACTGGGGTAAAAAAGTTGTTTCCGTGTATAGTACGCATCAAAATATTATGCTTTCTTTTTCAGATAAAGGTGAAGTCATTTGTTAAGAAACATGAACAGAAGAAGCTTTTCATTTTCATTTGTATAACGCATATTCAGACTGTGATGTATTATAGTTATTGTGGTAAAATAAACTAGTGGGAGGGGTGTGGGCGTGTTTATTTATTTGTGTTGACAGTAGTTTTCCTAGATGAACCATTCAACGAAAATAAAAATAAAAAATTAAAATTTTTAAAAAAATCACGATCGAGATAATTAGCGTACAAAAGAAAACATAATTACTTCAATCATTAATTGCCAATCTTCAGGGGAGTACCTATCTTGTATCATCTCATCAAAGAGCCAATTGTAATTCCGCAGATAATTGTCCGTAATCCGATAATTACATCTACAAAGTCGTTGGTTACCGTAATCCATTACGCCGATTATACTAACATTGTGTTTTCACGGGAACCAGAGTTTATCATAAGTGAATCAGATGTGTAACGCGTGATAAGTTACCTGTACCCCATGGCTAAATCTGGTAAAGGTCACACTGCGTGTCAAAGTGCATCCTCAGAAATAGTCGATACTCGCGGCAACTTCAAAGGATTATAAAAATAGAATAACCCATTCTACCCGTGTTTATAATGTGTCAAAACTGCAGCCGAGGTGCGATATTGTTTGACCCAATTATCAATCATCAAATGTGTACCGGTGAGCATGTTTTCACAAGGGTAACAAGCATTATTGAATAATTGCCATTTCAAAGTAGGGTGATTCTGCCTTTCTACGCCGTCTAAAATATATGTATTTCAAAATAAAGCAAAAACTTCATTAATTTTTTATAAAATATTAAATAAAATCCGATAAATATAAGAATAGAATAGAACTGTAAAAATACTACATGTACGCAGTATGTACCAGTCTAAACAGCTGGAAGTCACGTGATATTACGTCACGTGATATAAACAAAAAGATCGAGGGACGATTTTTCACACAATTTATTGAAGTTTTACAACAAACATGCAAACATTTATACAAAAAGAAGCATCATAATACACTTTATTCATTTATAAATCGGATTAAGTCAATATATTACTTATATGAAGCGAATAAATTACGAAAAAATTGTGTATTATCGGTATTCACAATTTTCTGTCTGTTTGTCGTCAACGTTTTTCTTCCCAGACATCGATTTCCTGAAAGAAAAAAAAAGTTCTTTTTATTGTTTCCTTATATTGTACCCCCTTTCGGAAACCGTAAAAGTGGTAAAAAAACTGCGTACTATACAAGGTAAAATACGGTAGATGAAACATATAATTTGTTGTGTGTGGTGTATACTCATATCTTTATTTTAAATAAATGCATAATCATGCCGAAATATTTGCAAAAATGGGTGTTGGTTTTACAGTCGAAGCCAAAATATAGTGAATGAGATAAACTATTAGCATAATATATAGCTGTATCTTATATTTACAGTTTTTTGGCCGCCATCTTGGATAGTTGGCGGCAATCTTGAAAATGATCGGAACTGAATTGGCTCAAGTTATTTTTAACTTGAATATAATATTTGCAAGCACTGTGCAAAATATCATACTTGTATCACAATCTGAACTATTTTCTGGTTATTTTCTCCACTATTATTGCACATTTTATGGGCCATCACAATTTGGGTTCCATGGGAGCCCAGAATTTGTAGAAGACAAAATTGCTTATGCAACCCTTTACAACGTACTATAAGGAAACCAATTCCCAAATTTAGTTGAGCTAGGACAAGAAATGTAAGAGATATAGAGACCTGTAAACATTATGAGCTTGCACGCAAAATTTAATGTGAAATGAGACACATTTTAAGTGCTATCAGAATTTGGGTTCCATGGGAGCCCAGGGATTACAGGAACCAAATTACTTAAGCAGCCTTTAAGATAATTCTATAAGGAAGCCCATGGCCAAATTTGGTTGTGCTAGGCTAAGAAGTGTAAGAGACTTGTAAACACAGCTTATAAGCTCCCTTAATATAATGCTATAAGAAATGTAAGAGATATAGACTTACATGCAAAATTTGATGTGAAATGGGACACATTTTAAGGGCCATCATAATTTGGGTTCCATGGGAGCCCATGGGTTACAGGAACCAAAATTACCTATGCAGCCCTTAAGATAATTCTATAAGGAAGCCCATGGCCAAATTTGGTTCTGCTAGGCTAAGAAATGTAAGAGACTTGTAAACACAGCTTATAAGCAAACCTTGATGTGGGACGCTGATGTCATCGCCGACGCCAGGGTGATTACATTAGCTCTCTTATTCTTCAAATAGTCGAGCTAAAAACATAGGTCTCCCCTAACTGTCATATTAATTACATATATTAAAGAACAAAGAAATGGAATTTTCGCTATATAATTTATATACTGCACACTTAATTCCACATAATTTTCCAGAGAAATCCCAAGATGTTTTGTAACAAGAGGTCCATGACCTTGAAACATTCTCCAAAAGATCTGAACAATTAAATCTTGGAACGGTATCATAACTTTTTATATGTTTGTCATTATTTGAAAGGACAGTGTGATATATGCAAAATATTATACCTCTAGCTCATGTAGCTTCAAGAAAATGTTCCTATATAACTCTTATGTAAATCTATGATGCCCAGGGCAGGGCCAGATTTAACCCCAGGGTCACCATTTGAAAAACTTGGTAAAGGACCATAAGCTACATGCAATATATGAGAGTCTTTTCCTATATAAGTCTACGTAAAACATGTGACCCCCAAAGGTTGGGCCAACCTTGACCTCAGGGTTGCCATTTCAAAAAATCGGTAAAGGACCATAAGCTAGCGGTAAATGCGTAATATTAAACTGCTGGCTCTTATTGTTTCAGAGAAGATGATTTCTTTAAAGATTGTCCTATATAACTCTATGTAAAACTATGACCCCCAGGTGGGGCCAGATTTGACCCCAATACAAGGTCACCATTTGAACAAACTTGGCAGAGGACTATAAGCTGATGTAACATGCACTATATGGGAGCTTTAT
This sequence comes from Cyrtodaria siliqua, assembly GCA_037043455.1. Lineage (NCBI taxonomy): Eukaryota > Metazoa > Mollusca > Bivalvia > Adapedonta > Hiatellidae > Cyrtodaria > Cyrtodaria siliqua. The sequence continues at coordinate 30,473 of JAWPHD010018169.1, read as the reverse complement.
ACTTTGTGGTTTCAGAGAATAATCCGTTAAGTTTTTCCCTCCTGGCGCAGGGCAAAAGTTGACCCCACAGTACTATTTGAGAAAACCTTTTTTGTTTCTTTTTTTGTTTTCAGCCACCATTTGGTGGCCCATTTATTTTCCCCGTCATAGGTGTGTGGAGGTCAGGAAGGCCATCCCACATCACACCGTACAAAACACATATAAAATCATATAAACTTTTTCACACAAAACTTGCACTCATCTTTCATACATAAATAATATAGAGTAGATATATATTGAGAAAAACTTGTAGCAGACCATAAGCTGATGGTAAATGCAAAATATTAACCCTATGGCTCCTGTAGTTCAGAGAAGAAGCTTTTTTTTTAAATTCTCCTATATAAACTCTATGTAAAAACTGACCTCCGGGGCGGGGCCAGACGTGACCACAGGGTCACCATTTGAAACAAACTTGGCAGAGGACCACAACCTGATGTGACATGTAATATATGAGAATGCTATGCCTTGTGGTGTTAAAACATGCAAAATCTCCATAAACAAAATTTGGACCACCCAGGGCACAGTCATTTTTGATTTTACGAAAAACGAAAAACTTGATAGTTTAGTAGCCAGCGATCAATTCTAAAAAATATTTGCCAAAATCTATCTTGCCATTCTGGAGAAGAAGATTTTTAAGGTTTTGGCTATTTTTGGCTAATCTTGATAACAGTCAAAAAAATAATCTTATGTACGTGTAAGATTTCAGCCCACTCAGGTGCATCAATGGGAAAATTTTAGTAAACCTGTCTGAGTGGTTTCAGAGAAACTGCTGCTAATGGACGCCAATGCCCATGCCTACAAACACGCACATGCCTCCAGACGAAATGCTATGGCATAAACCCTGCTGGCCTTTGGTCAGTAGAAACTAGCAAGAAGTCAATGACCTTGAAGCTCTACTGGCAGGTTCTGATAGCTAGATCAACATTCCTGTGAAGTTTCATGAAAATCTGTCAAGTAGTTTCAGAGTAGTCGTTTCAAGTTTTTATATATAATTCTATGTAACAAAGATGATCGTTGGCAACCATGTTTACCAAATCAAAACAATTTTCAACAAGGGACAAAACATCATGTCATGCTGATCTTTTTAGAAAAAGTCCCATATCAATATCACTTATGGTTTTCAACAAGAAGTCGCTGAAATTTTCATGAATATTTCATGAAAATCCGTCAAGTAGTTTCAGAGGAGTAGTCACTACACGTTTTTACTATATACATGTAACTCTATGTAAAAAAAGATGGCCACTGGCAGCCATGTTTAATGTCAAACCAAAATGATTTTCGACAAGGAACAAAAATCATGTCATGCTGATCATTTTAGAAAAAGTTCCATATCAATATCACTTATAGTTTTCAAGAAGTAGTTGCTAAAAACTTTTTTTTTTTAAATCTATTTTTAGTTGTGTTGGCCCATCTTGAATTTCCGGCTGACCTGAATTTTTCTAGGATCAACTACATATCAAGAGCAATATTCCAGTGAAGTTTCATGAAAATCCGTCAAGTACTTTCAGAGGAGTAGTCACTACAAGTTTTTACTACATAACTATATGTAAACAAAGATAGCCACTGGCAGCCATGTTTAATGTTGAATCAAAATGATTCATGCCATGCAGATCATTTTATAAAAAGTCCCATATCAATATCACTTACAGTTTTCAAGAAGTAGTCGCTACAAACTTGTTTTTTTAAAAAATCTATTTTTAGCCATGGTGGCCATCTTGAATTTCCGGCAGACCTAAAATTTTACTAGGACCAACTATCAACAATCCTGTAAAGTTTCATGAACATCCGTCAAGTAATTTCAGAGGAGTAGTCGCTACATGTGTTTACTATATAACTCTATGTAAACAAAGATGGCCACTGGCAGCCATGTTTAATGTTGAATCAAAAATGAGTTTCGACAAGGACCAACATTATGTCATGCTGATCATTTTAGAAAAAGTCCCATATCAATAAAACTTATAGTTTTCAAAAAGTAGTCGCTACAAACTTGTATTTTAAAATTATATTTTTAACCGTGGCGGCCATCCTGAATTTCCGGCCATCCTGAAATTTTGCTAGGACCAACTTGATATCAAGAGCAACATTCCTGTGAAGTTTCATGAAAGTCCGTCAAGTAGTTTCAGAGGAGTAGTCGCTACAAGTTTTTACTATATAACTCTATGTAAAGAAAGATGGCCACTGGCAGCCATGTTTAATGTTGAAATCAAAATGAGTTTCGACAAGGACCAACATTATGTCATGCTGATCATTTTAGAAAAAGTCCCATATCAATAAAACTTATAGTTTTCAAAAAGTAGTCGCTAAAAACTTGTATTTTAAAATTATATTTTTAACCGTGGCGGCCATCCTGAATTTCCTGCCAACCTGAAATTTTGCTAGGACCAACTTGATATCAAGAGCAACATTCCTGTGAAGTTTCATGAAAGTCTGTCAAGTAGTTTCAGAGGAGTAGTCGCTACAAGATTTTACTATAAAACTCTGTGTAAACAAAGATGGCGCAGCCATGTTTAATGTCGAAACAAAATCATTTTCGACAAGGACCAACATCACGTCATTCTGATCATTTTAGAAAAAGTCCCATATCAATATCACTTTTCAAAAAGTAGTCACTACAAACTTGTTTTTTAAAAATCGATTTTAGCCTAGGCGACTATCTTGAATTTCCGGCCGACCTGAAATTTTGCTTGGATCAACTAGACATCAAGAGCTACATTCCTGTGAAGTTTCATGAAAATCTGTCAAGTAGTTTCAGAGGAGTAGTCGCTATCAGTTTTTACTATATAACTATATGTAATCAAATATGGCCGCTGGCAGTCATGTTTAATGTCGAATCACAATGATTTTTGTCAAGGACCATCTTGAATTTCCGGCCGACCTGAAATTTTGCTAGTAAACACCAAGAGCAACATTCCTTTGAAGTTTCAGGAAAATCCGTCAAGTAGTGCCAGAGGAGTAGTCGCAACAAGTTTTTACTATAAAACTCTATGTAAACAAAGATGGCCGCCATGATTAATGTTGAATCGAAATGATTTTCGACAAAGACCAACAACATGTCATGTTGATCATTTTAGAAAAAGTCCCATATCAATATCACTTATAGTTTTCAAGAAGTAGTCGCTACAAACTTTTTTTTAAAAATCTATTTTTAGCTTTGGTGGCCATCTTGGATATCACATCAACATGAATTTTTGCTAGGATCAACTAGACTTCATGAGAAACATTTCTGTAAAGTTTCATGAAAATCCATCCAATAGTTTCAGAGGAGTATTCGCTACAAAAATATTTTACAGACGGACGGACAGATGGACACCGTACCACGGCATAAGCTCTGCTGATCTCTGATCAGTAGAGCTAAAAACAGGAAGAGTGTCCATGGAACACGTGTGTCACCTGACATGTGTTTATTTCAGCAAGAACAATATAACTACAAAGTTTGAAGACAGGTGGTGCAATCCTTCATGAATTATGAAGCAGGTGGGTTTTTTTAATTGTTAAAGCATTATGTAAAGGGGCATAACTCTGCATTGGATAATCGATGGAAGAACTGTATAAAGTTTATGACCATAGGTCAATATTATGCCATGTTAGGAGCTTGGTTGGGTTGCAGGTTAAGGGTTTTATGAAAAGGGGTAGAACTCTGCCAAAATGATTGTCAGAGTTATTGGTCATGTGTAACAGGGCTCAATCTACTGGGCGATTCGGGCTAAGAACGCGCCCGCGATCTCTTGACTTCGCCTTGGCAGCACTTCAAAGCGAAATTCAAGTCGCCGTAATTTTCCGGGGTGAAAGTTATCAATAATATCAATATAACAAGTACCTGGCACGTGGTCATAATCAGTGTTATACGTGGTCAAGTCCACCTAATCCCCAGGGTGCTAATTACAAACTATCAGTATAGCTCCCGGCATAATCGGTGTCACTAAATACTACAGTCTGCAAAATTAGCGGTAGTCCGGTTGTCCGGGACAACTAATTTCCAAACAGGACAACCACGAGTTCCCAGTTTGCTTTTTCATATTGACGTTGAGAAAAATACTGTGACACCGGTACAAATGCTATGAGGAATTGATCTAGGGAAGGTCAGAAGACGTCACAACCTCGTTTTTGATCGGATTTTGCCGAATTCTTTATTTTGTATAGAGCAACCAATCGGAGCGGACTCGTCAGATTCCGTCTTTCGGGAATCCATATTTTATAGAGTACGTGATTGGCGAATAGTTCCGATCGATAGAGCAACGGAAAACTACAATTATTCATGAATGGTTCGCGAATTATTCCACCCAATGAAAATAAAATAAACATCAACAATATGCTAATTAGCGCATGCGTTGGTAAAAACGTGTTTCCGGTTGTGACAAAATGTCAATGTTGCGCTATGTAACAGATGATGGCGTTGATGATGACTCTGATGATGACTCAGACTGTGACTTTTCGGAGAATGACATAGAAAATCTTCTTATAAAATATACAAAAGAATAAATTCTGAATAAATTCTGAATAAATATTACAGAGACATCAAGTTTTGCTTTGTTTACATATATCTTTAGAGTAATAATTTATAAAACCTTCTGTTTTTAAAAGAAATATTTCGGGCAACCATTTCTCCTTTCGGGCAACCAAATTTTGATGAAATGGTTGCCCGAAGGACAACCAAGTCCAAAAGTTAATTTCGCAGACTGATACTACTGGAATACACAGGAGTGTCAACACAAATCTCACTCCCACAATGTACCTTATTGGCCAATCAAATCGCTTGAATCATAATAGCCAATGAGTGCAACGTTTACATATTGATTTGTTAATCGTTGTGCAAATTGAAAATTACTGACATGCAATAATTAGCCTCAAGGTGATAATTGTCTGTTTATTTCACTCAGATTTAAGAAATTGCATTGTTTTTTTGATTGACTACAAAGCAATGTTGTTTGTGAAAATTAAAATATAGCACATGATGTAAAATCGAAAGTAGACCTTAATCTCGAAGCCAAATGGCTTTAGATTAATAATTAACCGTAAGTTGGAACTACTCGCTGTCACATTAAAAATTGTATAATTTCTCTTTAAATTAATGTTATTGTGATCATTTTCATTTTATTTGTTGAAGTTACAAAGAAATTTGAAAGCATTCAATAATCTTCAACTAAGGGGAAAGCACTCTCGCGATTTGAAAACAAGGAAATTAAATAATTATGAGAAAATATATGAATTGCTTTGATAATAAATGTTAAAAACGGTTATATTTATATACAGTTAACAGTTTTAATTGCTTATCAATAAGGTCTGGTTATTAAAATGCCTCCCTGGAGCACCTGCACTTTGAAAAGATCATGAAATCGTAAATCACTGTATAAAAATTGGTGGGTGGGGTACATCAGCTTTGGTCTATCCGAGGACTACAACAACCCTTGACCTGAATATGTCAATGGATTGGGCATCGATCGTGCTGGTCGGCAAGCTGTTCCACAATCTGATCCCTGCTGGAAAGAAGGAGAACTTATGAGCGTTCACTCTGCTGTGTGGTACCAAGTAGCGACTGTCATGACCTCTTGTACTTGCTCCTGTAGGTTGGAGGAATGGGCTCGTTGGTATTTCTACCAGTTGATGTATAATTCTATACATCATTACAGCTTTGGCCTGTTGTCTTCGGCTATGTAGGGACTCCCAATCAAGTTTTGTCAACATGCTGGTGACACTGCTGTCACGCCTGTAGTCACCTGTTGTGAAACGAGCAGCTCTGCGTTGCACTGCTTCTATCTTGTCAATGTTGGATTGTGGATGAGGATCCCAAACGCTGGAAGCATATTCCAACTGCGGCCTGACCAGGCTCTTGTAGCAAGTTGCTTTGACATCTGGTGGGCATGATGAGAGGTTCCTACTTAGGAAGGCAGTAGTGTTGTTTGCTTTCTTGGTAAGCGTGTCAATATGGCTATTCCAAGTCAGGGAACTATCTATGGTAACTCCTAGATACTTTGATTTGTTAGTCTGTTTAAGCATTTGATCATGGATGGTGTAGTGCGAGTTTATGACATTCCTCTTGTTGGTGATGCATATGTGCTCACATTTATCAGGATAGAAGTCCATGTGCCATTCCTTCTCCCACTGCTGTAGGCTGTCCAGGTCAGCTTGGAGGGACAGTGTGTCAGCTGCTGAGTTGATGTTGCGGTAGAGCAGACAGTCGTCTGCAAACAATCTTACCGATGCATTGACTCTGGATGGGAGGTCATTGATGTAAATTAGGAACAGCAAAGGACCCATTACCGTGCCTTGGGGTACGCGGGAGGTGACTGGAGCTGCTGTTGAGGTTTCGCCATCCAACACTACCTGCTGACTTCTAGATGCTAGGAAGTTCTTGATCCACTGCAGTGTGTTCCCTCGGACTCCGTAGTAGTCGAGTTTAATGGCCAATCTCTCGTGGGCGACCTTGTCAAAAGCCTTACTAAAGTCAAGTAATATGGCATCAATCTGTCCCTTGTTGTTTAGGCCAGCTGCCAGGTCATGGATCGTGAGTATCAGTTGGCTCTCACAAGATCTTCTTTTTCTGAAGCCATGTTGTCTGTCGGAGAGGATGTTGTTGGAATCAAAGAATTTCATAAGGTGGCTATGTATGATATGTTCCATGATTTTGCAGCATATTGATGTGAGGGAAATGGGACGATAATTTGATGGTTTCGATTTATCTCCTTTCTTGAAAAGTGGTGTAACATTTGCTGTTTTCCAATCACTTGGTATGGTGCCCTGGTCTAATGATGCTTGGTAGATCAAAGTCAAAGCTGGGGAGAGTGGTGATGCCATTTCCTTCAGAAATCGGGAAGGTATCTCATCGGGGCCAGAAGCTTTGTGAGGATTAAGTCCCTGCATGAGTTTGTAGACTCCATTCTGATGTATGATCAGATCCGGTGCATTTGGGATAGGGCTGGGTCCAATGTCTGGATATTCTGTTGTGTCTTCCTTAGAGAAAACAGAAGAGAATTGCTGGTTTAGGATCTCAGCTTTGGCTTTGGGTCTGCATGGGAAAAACCATCCTTCTTCAGTGGGGCCACGCCAGAACCATCACATTTCTTGCTTTTAATGAAGGCATAGAGCTTCTTATTATTCTTGTCATCACTGACTAGTCCTCTGACATGCTCATTATGTGCTTTCCTGCATTCATGTTGGTTCTTTTTCTGTATGTGTTTGTACCTATCCCAGTCAGTCTGTTCATTGGTATTTCTGGCCTTCCTGTAAGCCCTATGCTTCCTCCTTGCAAGTCTACGGATAGCTCTAGTTGACCATGGTTGGCTGAATCTGGTGGAAGACATCTTGGAGGGAACATGCTTGTTTATAGCTGTGGTACAGGCATGTTTGAATGTCGCCCAAAGTGTGTCCACATGAGTGGCTCTTGTGTTAAGAGATACAAATTCAGAAGCGAAGTTTGTTAGCTCTGTACCCATGTCAGTGATTTTAGCGCTTTTCCAGAGATGAATAAGGCGTCTAACAGGTTTGCGTCTGCATGGAATGATATCAGTATCCACTAAGACAATGTCGTGGTCACCTAACCCTGGTATTGGGACGCATCTGTTGATAAGCGAGGGTCTGTTAGTCGAGAAAATGTCCAGTGTGTTGTTTAGTCTCGTTGGGAAGTCAATCATCTGTTGACAACCAATATCATTCAGTGCGTCAATGTGGGGACCACATAGCTATGCCCAGTGATGCTGTCTGTCGACCAATCTATATCAGGTAAGTTGGCATCACCTCCAATCCATATAATGTGGTCTTTGTGCTTGGCGTGTAGTTCCTGTATGGCTCTGCAGAGCTCTCTGGTGTAGTCAGTATTGTTGTCTGTTGGGCGGTAGGGACTTCCAACTATCAGGGGTTTCGTCGTTTTGTTGCAGGTAAAGGCAGCTGCAACAAATTCGGTGTCTGTCTTGGTGTCTATCTCTGTTGCGTCCGTTGGATCGGGCAATTATAGCTGTGCCACCATGAGCGCTGCCAGGTCGGTCTTTTCTAGCTACAAATCTGTAGCCGCTTGGTAGGACTTCGCTTTCTGTAATGCTAGGTTTCAACCATGTCTCACTGGCAATGATAATGTCAGGGTCACAGTAGTCAAGCATGTTCCAAAAAGACCCTTTTTTTGCTTTAATGCTCTGAAAGTTTATTATAAGGACTCTGAGCTTACTTTTGGGTGTAGCGGTGCGCCTAATGTGGCATGGCGAAGATGATAGTAGAGGGGAACAGATACCTGAAGCGTCCTGAAAGGAACCTACGGATGATGTAGAAGATCTTGTTTTTTTGCTGAAGCTAGAGGTATTTGGTGACCGTTCAAATTCTTCGAATAGGCTAGAGTAAAAAGAATTAGTGTGCATTACACTGTATTCACTGCATTGCAATATACATGGTGATGACTATTCAACCGTTGTCTACGTATACACGTCGCGTGAAGTCTCCCTAAATTCTCTCCACTTCTCCCTAAAATCACTTGAGGCAGAAGTGACTGAGCCCTGGGTAAGATGAAGTATGAACTTTTATGAACATAGATCACATACTTTTCAAGTTATTGTCAAGGTTAGGTTGTATGAAGTATGGCTGAGTAGTTAAGTATCTCTGACTTGAAATCCCTTGCCCCTCATCGTTGTGGGTTCGAGCCCTCACGAGACCAGGAATCTTTAGATGAGGAAGCGATCCAGCCGGCTTGTGGAATGTTGGTGGTTCAACCCAGGTGCCCGCCCATACAAGAAAATTGAAAATTACCCTGGGAACTTCTTCCACCAGTGGAAACTGGAAAGTTGCCATATACCCATAGCCATTATTACGACTATAAAATCGAATTCAATTTGACTGATATTTTATCTATATTAAGACTCTGGACAAATCTGGTAAAATTTGGATGCAAATTGAATGTGGGATTAACAATATGGATATAGATGACAATGCAAAACAAACCTGCTAGTACATGTTCTGGGGAGATAGTTTTTTTCATCTGCTTGGTACAAATATCATTTGCCTCTGTAGACACAAGATGTATAAACTCTGTACAGCAGTTCAGGATCAGTTCTCTCGCGTCGTTGGCAACACGCACATTAGGAATGATTTCCTTTATCATCTTGTTTAGTGATGCACGTGGAATACTTAACTCATCATCGTCACGGTTATCTGCCATCATCAAAGGGCTGAGTTGTTAATGTACTCTTATATGATTATCTCACTCAACTTATCACATCTTTACCTCTGAAAAAGCAACATAATAGGTTGTTTTAGTAAAAACATAGGTCTCTCCTAACGGTCATATTAATTACATATATTAAAGGACAAAGAAATGGAATTTCTGCTATATAATTTATATACTGCACACTTAAATCACATACCAGTAATATTCCAGAGAAATCCCAGTATGTTTTGTAACAAGAGGTCCATGACCTTGAAACGCTCTCAGTGCTCAAGAAATAGGATAGCCCGACGCCCGGGGCTCCTCGAAATCCATTCCGGGCCTGTCTCATTTTGCAGACGAGGAGCCCGTCGGGCCTGTCTTAAAAAAATAAAAAAATAAAAAAAATCCCCCAAAAAAGTCAGTTTGAATATTTTGCTTGGCTTCGTGTCGGCAGTTTGTCACAACTTTGAGGTCGACAATTGTTGACATAAAACTCATTATTCTGCTATTAGGGTTGTGTTTTCTTTCCTTTGTGATAAGAAATACCGTTTTTGTCATTAAAAACACACTAATGCATGAAAAAAAATCGTTATTGATATTATTTCGATTGAATGTTTGTGAAATGTTCGGGCCGTAAAAGTGCGGTGTCATAGTACTTCGGATGGTACATAATTTCGGATATTTTTTTTTTTTTTTTTTACATAGTCAAATAAGAAAAACTGTCCTTTACAAATACATGTTGGTGGAAAGAAAAATATATATACTGTATATGTATAAATACAGATATAAAGTATATTTCTATTCATTATTTAAGGTGTAAGGAGTTCCTGGAATCCTACTTTTAAATGAATTCTAGTCTAGGCTCCTAATTCTTTACTTGGAGAAAGTGGTGACAAAAAGAAAAAATATAGCCAGAGGAGGCTCTGATAGTCTCATAAAACCTGATTAAAAATGTGGCTCCAAGTTTGGCTCCAGTTTCACCAAGTCGGCTCTGATTATTATCGTTTGGCAAAAGTGCTAGTACTCTCCTTTGCATTGGTTATAAATTACTATGTAATATTCTATTCTAACATATTTTAAACGAAATGGTAAATAAGTCCGCTGACCAGGGAGCATAAAGTGGAAGCAAAAAGAAAAATATAGTCAGAGGAGGTTCTGAGCTTGATTAATACATACGTAACAAAATTAATGTGTGCTATAAAAGTGAATAAAGACACATTTCCAATAAGAAAAAAATATTGGACCTTTCCATTTTAAATCAGGGCCTGTCCATTTCAAATCAGGGCCTGTCCATTTCAAATCGGGGCCTGTCCATTTTCAGAAGCAACAAGCCCTGGGCCTGTCTCTTAAAATAATTTTCTTTGAGCACTGGCTCTCCTGAAGATCTGAACAGCTAGATCTTGGAACCAGGCATACGCACGTACGCCAATGCGTCAGCAAAAGTGAAAAAATAAAAGTGAAATATAGCTTGAGAACGCATCATTTGCCTCCTTATTTTCAAAATTATCGTGGGGGAGGCCACCCAAAACCCCACCGGCACACACCTATTCCCCCACTCACAGCGTCGCTGCTCGGTTCGGTATCGTAACTTTTTATGTTTGTCATTATTTGAAAGGATAGTGTTTGTTAATCATTAAACAATACAAGCTGTTGTTTTTGTGGCCATGTTTGAAGTCCAAGCAGCCCTTACAGTTGTCAGAGTAAAAACATTTTAGTTTCAAAAAATTTCAATTTTTTAACAAGAGTAACATGAAAGTAAAAGTTCATGAAAATCCTTCAAGTAGTTTCAGAGTAGTAGTTGCCACAAGTTTTCCTCTATAACTCTGTGTAAATGAAAATGGGTGGTGGTGGACATGTTTGACGACAAATAATAAAAAAAAATATTTAGGAACAACTTCATGCTATGCCAGTCATTTTGGTAAAGGTACCAAATCAATAGCATATGATTATCACAAAGTTGTACTTTTAAAATCTGTTTTTAGCTGTGGTGGCCATCTTGAAGTTCAGGCCGACTTGATCTTTACTTAGGACCGACTAGACATCAAGAGTAACATTCTTAAAAAGCTTCATGAAAATCCATTAAGTAGTTTCAGAGGTGTGGTCGCCACAAGTTTTTCCTATATAACTCTATGTAAACATGGATGTAGGCTGGTGGCCATATCTAAAACTGAATAAAAATGAATTGTGTTAAGAACCAACTTCAAGTCATGCCAATCATTTTGGTAAAGCTTCAACACTTCACGGCATGCCAATCAATTTGGTAAAACAATATCCCTTATGGTTTTTAAGTAGAAGTCGCCACAAAAATGTCTTTTTAAAATCAACTTTTAGCTGTGGCGGCCATCTTGATTTTTACTTAGGACCAACTAGACATCAAGAGCAACATTCCTATAAAGTGTCATGAAAAACCATTAGGTAGTTTCTGAGACGTAGTCGCCACGTTTTCCCTATTTAACTCTATGCAAAACAAAGCTATTCGCTGGTGGCCATGTTTGATATCAAATAAACATGAGTTTTGTTTAGGACCAACTACATGTCCATCTTGAAATTATGGCCGAAATGATTTTTACTTAGGATCAGCTAGACATCAAGAGCAACATTCCTATGAAGTTTCATAAACATCCTTCAAGTAGTTTCAGATGTGTAGTCGCCACACGATTTTCCTATATAACTCTATGTAAACAAAGTTGGCCACTGGTGGCCATGTTTGACATTGAATCAAAATGATTTTCATCAAGGACCAATACTATGTCATGCTGATCAGTTTAGTTAAGGTCCCATATTAATATCACTTATAGTTTCGGAGAAGTTGCTATAACCTTTTTTTTAATCTACTTTTAGCTTAGGTGGCCATCTTGGATTTCACATCAACCCCCATTTTTGCTATTACCAATTAGACCTTATGAGCAACATTCCTGTAAAGTTTCATAAAAATCCATTAAGTGGTTTTGGTCATGGGTAACAATATTCTGTGTGGTAAGATGAATATGTGTGTGAAGTTTCATGAACATAGGTCAAATACTTCTTGAGTTATGGCCAGTTATGGGCTTGGTTAGGTTGCAGGTTACAGTTTTATGAAAGGGGGCATAGGTTTTTCCTAAATAATTCTATGTAAACAAAGATGGCTGCTGGTGGTCATGTTTGACGTCGAATCAAAATGATATTTCGCCAAGGACCATGCTGAACATTTTAATCAAGGTCCCATATGAGTATCACGTATAGTTTCGGAGGAGTAGTTACTATACATCAATCTGAACCCTAGGATGAACTAGACCTTATGGGAAACATTCCTGTAAAGTTGCATAAAAATCCATCCAGTACTTTCAGAGGAATAATTGCCACACAAAAAAAATACAGACGAACAGACGGACGATGCACCACGGCATAAGCTTTGCTGATCTGTGATCAGTAGAGCTAAAAATCTATCTTTCGCTTCGGTGGCCATCTTGGATTTCATATAAACCTGAATATTTGCTAGGATCAACAAGACCTTATGTACACATTCCTGTTTTCATGAAAATCCATCCAATAGTTTCAGACGAGTTGTCGCCACAAGATTTTCCTATAAAACTCTATGTAAACAAAAATGGCCATATCAGTATCATTTATAGGAGGATACAAAGTCACTACAAACTTCTTTTTTTAACTAGAAGGGTGTTCCACGGAACACTTGTGTCACCTGCCATGTGCTTATTTCAGCAAGTACAATCTAACAATAAAGTCTGAAGACACGGGGTACAATCCTTCATGAATTATGAAGCAGTTTTTTTTAAGTGTTGAAGTTTATGAAAAGAAGCATAAATCTGCATTGGATAATTGATAAGGAAGAACTGTATAATGCTACATGACCATAGGTCAATATTTTGCCAAGTTATGAGCTAGGTTAGGTTGCAGGTTAAAGTTTTATGAAAAGGAGCATAACTCTGCCAAAATAAAGGTCAGCGTTGGACATGTGTACAGTGCTCAAAAAATAGGATAGCCTGACGCCCGGGGCTCCTCGAAATCCATTCCGGGCCTGTCTCATTTTGCAGACGAGGAGCCCGTCGGGCCTGTCTTAAAAAAAAAATAAAAAAAAAAAAATCAGATTTACTGGATCTCAAGCTCAAGTTCCTCAAGACAAAATACTCCCATGTATATTGTGAACTGTGAAAACAATTGCAATAAAGTAATTAAAATGTGTTATAAACACATTGAAACAATAAGAAGTTCGAATATTTTGCGACAATTGTTGACATAAAACTCATTATTCGGCTAATAGGGTTGTGTTTTCTTTCCCTTGTGATAAGAAATACCGTTTTTGTCATTAAAAACACACTAATGCATGAAAAAAATTTATTATTGATGGTATTTTGATTGAATGTTTGTGAAATGTTCGGGCCGTAAAAGTGCGGTGTCAGTAGTTTGGATGGTACATAATTTCGGATTTTTTTTTTTTTTTTACATAATCAAATAAGAATAACTGTCCTTTACAAATACGTATTGGTGGAAAGAAAAATATATATACTGTATATGTATAAATACAGATATAAAGTATATTTCTATTCATTATTTAAGGTGTAAGGAGTTCCTTGAATTCCTACTTTTAAATGAATTCTAGTCTAGGCTCCTAATTCTTTACTGGAGAAAGTGTTGACAAAAAGAAAAAATATAGCCAGAGGAGGCTCTGATAGTCTCATAAAACCTGATTAAAAATTTGGCTCCAATATTAGCTCCAGTTTCACCAAGTCGGCTCTGATTATTATCGTTTGGCAAATGTGCTAGTACTCTCCTTTGCATTGGTTATAAATTACTATGTAATATTCTATTCTAACATATTTTAAACGAAATGGTAAATAAGTCCGCTGACCAGGGAGCATAAAGTGGTAGCAAAAAGAAAAATATAGTCAGAGGAGGTTCTGAGCTTGATTAATACATACGTAACAAATGTGTGCTATAAAAGTGAATAAAGACACATTTCCAATAAGAAAAAAATATTGGACCTTGCCATTTCAAATCAGGGCCTGTCCATTTCAAATCAGGGCCTGTCCATTTCAAATCAGGGCCTGTCCATTTCAAATCGGGGCCTGTCCATTTTCAGAAGCAACAAGCCCTGGGCCTGTCTCTTAAAATAATTTTCTTTGAGCACTGGTGTAACAACATTTCTTTGGTTAAGATGAATATGTTTGTGAAGTGTCAAGAACATGGGTCAAATACTTTTCAAGTTATGGCCAGTTATGAGCCTGGTTAGGTTGCAGGTTAAAGTTGAATGAAAAGGGGCATAACTCTGCTGGAATAAAAGTCAGAGTTATTGGTCATGGGTAACAATATTAAGTGTGGTTACCATTTGAACAAACTTGGTAAAGGACCATAAGCTTATAGCAACAGCAAAATATTAAACCTCTGGCTCTTGCAGTTTCAGAGAAGATTTTTTAAGTTTTCCCCTATACATGTCTAAGTAAAACATGTGACCCTTGGGCCGGGGCCAAATGTGACCCCAGGGTCACCATTTGAACAAACTTGGTAAAGGACCATAAGCTTATAGCAACAGCAAAATATTAAACCTCTGGCTCTTGCAGTTTCAGAGAAGAAGATTTTTTAAGTTTTTCCCTATACATGTCTATGTAAAACATGTGACCCTTGGGGCGGGGCCAAATGTGACCCCAGGGTCACCATTTGAACAAACTTAGTAGAGGACCATAAGCTGATGCTACATGTAATACATGAGAGCTCTGTGCCATGTGGTTCCTGAGAAGAAGATTTTTTTCAGTTTTTCCCTATACAAGGCTATGTAAATCTGTGACCCCGGGGTGGGGCCAAATGTGACCCCTGGGTCACCATTTGAACAAACTTGGTAGAGGACCACAAGCTTATAGCAAATGCAAAATATTAAACCTCTGGCTCTTGCAGTTTCAGAGAAGAAGATTTTTTAAGTTTTTCCCTATACATGTCTATGTAAAATTTTTACCCTAGGGTCACCATTTGAACAAACTTAGTAGAGGACCATAAGCTGATGCTACATGTAAAACATGAGAGCTCTGTGCCTTGTGGTTTCAGAGAAGAAGATTTTTTAAAAAAAATTCCTATATGTCTATATGAAAAACATGCAAAACCTCAAAATACAAACTTTGGACCCCCGGGGCACAGCCATTTTTGACCCCGGGGACTTTATTTGAACAAACTTGATAGTATAGGCGTTGGCGATCATTTTAAAAGAAAAACTGTTGAACTGTTTTGACCATATATGGTAATGGCAGCCATCTTGGATGTACCGCTGACCTAGTTTTAACAAATCTAAAAAGCATTCATCTAAGGATCATCCATGTGAAGTTTGGTCAAAATTAGCCAAGCGGTTTCTGAGGAGAAGTCGTTTGAAGAAAAGTTAACAGACGACAGACAACGGACGACGGACGACAGACAACACACCATCCCATAAGCTCTTCTGGCCCTTGGCCAGTAGAGCTAAAAATAATTTGTAATGCCACCGTCACGTCAATCTGTCCAAAAATTTGAACAAGTCCATGAAATAGCTAAGACATTTTTGAAGTCTAATCATTTATTCATTGGTTGCAATCTGCTAAAATTGTATTAAAGTAAAGAACATTTAATTATAATAACATTTAAAGCTCATCTTTATGTAAAACCTATCTTTTTTTACAAAATCTGTTGAGACCATTACTCACAATTTATGCACAAATTAGCTCCTTTTTTTGTATGTTCCCAATAATAGAATTTGTTTAAACTTTCTAAGCACATAGTTTAACATATATATAAAAACAAAATGTGCAATAAAAATGTTAGGTCCCCATGCTTGTTCAGAATATTTTGTTTCAAACCCCTATGCTAAAAGCCAAGTTTTGTATGTAATTATATAGAAATGGTATATTTTCCTTTTTTGGCATGTTCCTAATAACAGAATTTGTTCAAACTTCCTAGGCACTTATCTGAACATATAGTAAGACAATACATGCAATTAAAATTATAGGTCACCATGCATATTGAGATTTAATATTGGTTTTTGGAACCCTACCATTATGCTTAAATTTTTTAATTTTGTTTGAATTTTTACAAAATGTTATATTTCTGTATTTTTCTAATAATAGGCATTTATATAAATAAAGACAATAAATACAACTAGACACCAAGAGCAACATTCCTGTAAATCCATCCAATAGTTTTAGAAGAGACGTCGCGCAAAATTATGCGCATGAAAAACTACAGAAAATGCCTTTGTTTAAAAACAAAATGCCATTCTATTAAAAACAAGAGGCCCAAGAGGGCCTGTGGATGCTCTACTGGCTAAAACGGCTCTTATATCAAGGGTTGTAGTTATAAAATTCCCATCAGTACTCTTTTAAAACATTGATGTGTCTAGTATGGTATGGGTATTTTTTAATTTGTCCCATTTCCTTCTACGAATGAAATTTCATAACAAGAGGTCAATGACCTTGAAGCTGTACTGATAGGTTTTTAATAGCTAGATCAGCATTCCTGTGAAGTTTCATGAAAATCCGTCAAGTAGTTTCATAGGAGTAGTCCTACAAGTTTTCATTATATAACTCTATGTGAACAAAAATGGCCGCTGGCGGCCATGTTTAATGTCAAATCAAAATAATTTTTGACAAGGATCAACATCATGTCATACTGTTCATTTTAGAAAAAGTCCCATATCAATATCACTTATAGTTTTCAAGAAGTAGTCGCTACAAACTTGTATTTTGAAAATCTATTTTTAGCCATTGTGGCCATCTTGAATTTCCAACCGACCTGAAATGCTGCTAGGATCAATTAGACATCAAGAGCAACATTCCTGTGAAGTTCCATGAAAATCCGTCGATTAGTTACAGAGGAGTAGTCACTACAAGTTTTTACTAGATAACTCTATGTAAATAAATATGGCCGCTGACAGCCATGTTTAACATCGAATCAAAACGATTTTCGACAAGGACCAACATCATGACATGCTGATCATTTTAGAAAAAGTCCAATATCAATATCACTTATAGTTTTCAAGAAGGAGTCGCTACAATCTTGTTTTTTGAAAATCTATTTTTAGCATTGGCGGCCATCTTGAATTTCCGGCTGATCTGAAGTTTAGCTAGGATCAATAAGACATCAAGAGCAACAATTGTGTAAAGTTTCATGAAAATCCGTCAAGTAGTTTCAGAGGAGTAGTCGCTACAATTTTTCATTAAATAACTCTATGTAAACAAAGATGGCCGCTGGCAATCATGTTTAACGTCGAATCAAAATAATTTTCGACAAGGATCAACATCATGTCATAGTGATCATTTTAGGAAAAGATGCATATCAATATCACTTAGGTCGGAATCTACAGTTTTCTTTGAAATTCAGACTATTTTCAGACATGTACACTAATTACATTAAATAGCTTGAATTCTATTTTTCAAAACTAACAAACATGCCCTGTTCCTAAAAGACCATATAATTTCCTCTCAAAATATAGCAAATACATGCTAGAAAGCAACAAAATCAGTTTCTCTGCCTACCAATACAATTCATTTACCCCACCTACTCAGCTCTCAAAAAAAGGAAAACATGACATTTATAGACACACGGCAGCATATACCTGTTCCTTATTTGAGATATAACACATCCATAATTGAATGACAAACACTCCAAATTGTCATAAAAATGCTATTTCTACATACCTTATCCGGCTTTTTTTTCGTAATCTTATGTTGAATGCAGAAATGCAGGAAATGATAAAATAAAGCTACCATTTACAACACAGCCACCAGTTACTAGTTTCTGTTTGCAGCTTCTATACCGGTCACAGTACAACAAGTTTATTTACACCAAAATTAACTATTATGTCATACCAAGTAAAAAACACCACATTTGTGGATTTCTTTTTTATTGTCTAGCCTGTACATGGCTTTTAATCTCTTAGATTTCCGTTTTATAAGAAATTCCCCATGGACATTCATTCGAAACTAAGGAGTCTACCCGTAAGGGCAAAAATATTTTTTCAAATTTTTATTTCTTACTTTTAAATAACTTATTCCAGTTATTTCGAGCATTTTGATACGTCAGCTGTGCCAATCCGATGGAATTTAGACATTTCAGAGCTTCTTAAACTTGGCACTATAATTCCTCAAAATTTACATATTTTAAAAAAAGAA
Organism: Cyrtodaria siliqua; assembly: GCA_037043455.1. Taxonomy (NCBI): domain Eukaryota; kingdom Metazoa; phylum Mollusca; class Bivalvia; order Adapedonta; family Hiatellidae; genus Cyrtodaria; species Cyrtodaria siliqua. The sequence continues at coordinate 12,188 of JAWPHD010018169.1, read as the reverse complement.
CAAAAAATACTGATAAATAATTTATCAGTATTTTTTGTTCTTTTTTCCCCTTCTTAGAATCAAAATTAAGTTGGTATATGTGGTGTTAATGTACTTTTGAGTACTTCATCTACATAGTATTCAGGGTATAGAAAAATCATTTATTCCTGAACTCAATGCTTCAGAACTTATCTAGAGTAGTCTCCCTTAGCCTACATAGCAGCAACGTCATGATGCATAGCAACAACTTCACCCTTGCCTAGCAACGCCAGTATAGCATGCGACATAGTGCAGATTTTTTGTCAAACATTGAGGCAGCCTATACCAGACATGACAAAGTCAACAACTGGTAAAAGGAAACGCGTTCGGTCGCGCGTAAGGCTTGAATTGACGCATATAAAAAAATCCGTATATACGAGAAGCAGTTTGTCGAAAAGAGCAGGGCAGTAATAAACAATATACAGCCCTGCTTGAGCAACATTATATATCCCGCAAACGACGAAGTAACAGGAAACTTTTAAACACAAATTTTTATGAAACTGTAACATCTAACAATCATGAACATAACTATGGAATAAATCCAAATATTTAAAATTTAACCACGCCTTTGTTTTAACATATCAACATAATAATTACCCATTCTCATAGAAGGCAGGGCCTATAGTCACGGTGACCATTACAAATGCTTTCATTTCTACAAACTGCCCGCTGATTATTTACTTAACAAGTTTACAAACTTAAATGCTTAAAATTAATGCAAAGTTTTTGGTGACACCTATGCGACACATGCAGATGGCTGGGTAACTGTTCACTTTCTGATGATATGTAGAACATCAGCTTATGAACAGTTACCCATTTTCATTGACCACGAAAAGTAACGCGGATAACACCATAGCCATCTTTGTTTTTGCTGCCACTCCAAATACGACATAATGCCCCTGTCACACTATAGCGCGTTTCCACTGCGTTGGCACGGCGTTGTTTAATTTTCCAGAACGCCGTGAGATCGCAAGAAAAATCTGATATTTTTCGTGAAGATGGAGATGTCACGGCGTCCTCACAGCGACCAAGGCGTTGCTACGGAGCTCCCATGGCGTTCTATCGCGTTCCTACGGAGTTCTTGTTGGCGATTGTCTGCGCTCTCACGGCGCTTCCACTGCGTGCACTGCGCTTTCACGGCGCTCACACTGCGCTGACGGCGTGTTGAAGACGTTCGTTTGCACTACCTATAATTCATTTATACTATTTTGTTCGTTTTTGTCATGCAAACGCCGATGGACGCGGTAGAAGCGCCTTGGGAGCGCAATGATCGCCGTGACAGCTCCGTACAGTCGTTGTAAGAGCGCAGTAAAATAAATAACACTCCGTATAAGCGCCGTAGACGCGCCGTATAAGCGCGGTAGAGACGCAGTGACATCTCAGAGAACGCCGTACAATCTCCGTGCAAGCGCCACCGACAACCACAGCGTTCGCACTGCGACCTCTGTGAGCGCCCGCGGAGCTCATGTGGCGTTGTAGGAGACCTTACTGCGCTGCTATGGCGACCTTACGGCGACCCCACTGCGCTCTTATCAGAACGCCGAGCGACGGCGTTTGTTTTGTGCATGCTCCAAGTGCGCGCCGTCGCTTGGCGTTCTATGCGATCCCAATGCGTCTACTGGCGATGCCACTGCGTTGCTGCGGCGATGCTTGCGATCGTACTGCGCGCACCTCGGCGTTCTGCATTTTTCTTGGACGCCGTGGGATCTCCGTGAGAACGCGGCCCTAGTGTGACAGGGGTTTAAATCGGTGATTACAAAGTTTTTTAATTTAAACTCGAAATTGAATATTTCCGTTTCAGTTAAAATTGTAGAGAAAATAATAGACATAACGGTCACTGCTGCAGCTATGGTTATGCAGACTGCAAATTAAAAATAAAGTAAACAAGAGGTCAATGACCTTGAAGCTCTACTGATTGAATTTGATTTCAGGAAGTAGTCACTACAAACTTGTTTTTTGAAAATCAATTTTTGGCCGTGGCGGTCATCTTGAATTTCCGGCCGACCTGAAATTTTGCTAGGATCAATTAGACAGTAAGAGCAACATTCTTGTGAAGTTTCATGAAAATCCGTCAAGTAGTTTCAGAGGAGTAGTTGCTACAAGTTTTCATTATATAACTCTATGTAAACAAAGATGGCCACTGGCAGCCATGTTTAAGATTGAATCAAAATAATGGTCGACTCGGATAACCATCATGTCATGCTGATCATTTTTGAAAAAGTCCCATATCAATATCTCTTATCGTTTTCAAGAAGTAGTCGCTACAAAACTGATTTTTTAAAAATCAATTTTTAGCCATGGTGGCCATCTTGAATTTCCGGCCTCCCTGAAATTTTGTTAAGATCAATAAGACATCAAGAGCAACATTCGTGTGAAGTTTCATGAAAATCCGTCAAGTAGTTTCAGAGGAGTAGTCGCTACAAGTTTTCATTATACAATTCTATGTAAACAAAGATGGCCACTGGCAGCCATGTTTAACGTCAAATAAAAATAATGTTAGACTCGAATAACCGTCATGTCATGCTGATCATTTTAGAAAAAGTCCCATATCAATATCACTTATAGTTTTCAAGAAGTAGTCGCTACAAACTTATTTTTTTATATCTATTTTTAGCTGTGGCGGCCTTCTTGAATTTCTGGCCGATCTGAAATTTTGCTACAATCAATAAGACATCAAGAGCAACATACCTGTAAAGTTCATGAAAATCCGTCAAGTAGTTTTAGAGGAGTAGTCGCTACAAGTTTTCATTATATAACTCTATCTAACAAAGATGGCCACTGACAGCCATGTTTAACATCGAATCAAAACGATTTTTGACAAGGACCAACATCATGTCATGCTGATCATTTTAGAAAAAGTGCCATATCAACATCACTTATAGTTTTCAAGAAGTAGTCGCTACAAACTTGTATTTTGAAAATCTATTTTTAGCCATGGCGGCCATCTTGAATTTCTGGCCGACCAGAAATTTTGCTAGGATCAATTAGACATCAAGAGCAACATTCGTGTGAAGTTTCATGAAAATCAGTCAGGTAGTTTCAGAGAAGTAGTCGCTACAAGTTTTCATTATATAACTCTATGTAAACAAAGATGGCCACTGGCAGCCATGTTTAACGTCGAATCAAAATAATGTTCGACTCGGATAACCACCATGTCATGCTGATCATTTTAGAAAAAGTCCCATATCAATATCTCTTATAGTTTTCAAGAAGTAGTCGCTACAAACTTATTTTTTTATATCTATTTTTAGCTGTGGCGGCCTTCTTGAATTTCTGGCCAATCTGAAATTTTGCTACAATCAATTAGACATCAAGAGCAACATTCCTGTGAAGTTCATGAAAATCCGTCAAGTAGTTTCAGAGGAGTAGTCGCTACAAGTTTTCATTATATAACTCTATCTAACAAAGATGGCCACTGACAGCCATGTTTAACATCGAATCAAAACAATTTTTGACAAGGACCAACATCATGTCATGCTGATCATTTTAGAAAAAGTGCCATATCAATATCACTTATAGTTTTCAAGAATTAGTCGCTACATACTTGTATTTTGAAAATCTATTTTTAGCCATGGCGGCCATCTTGAATTTCCGGCTGACCAGAAATTTTGCTAGGATCAATTAGACATCAAGAGCAACATTCGTGTGAAGTTTCATGAAAATCAGTCAGGTAGTTTCAGAGGAGTAGTCGCTACAAGTTTTCATTATATAACTCTATGTAAACAAAGATGGCCACTGGCAGCCATGTTTAACGTCAAATAAAAATAATGTTTGACTCGAATAACCGTCATGTCATGCTGATCATTTTAGAAAAAGTCCCATATCAATATCACTTATAGTTTTCAAGAAGTAGTCGCTACAAACTTATTTTTTTATATCTATTTTTAGCTGTGGCGGCCATCTTGAATTTCCGGCCGATCTGAAATTTTGCTACAATCAATTAGACATCAAGAGCAACATTCCTGGGAAGTTTCATGAACATCCGTCGACTAGTTTCAGAGGAGTAGTCGCTACAAGTTTTTACTATATAACTCTATGTAACCAAAGATGGCCACTGGCAGCCATATTTAACATCGAATCAAAGTAATTTTCGACAAGGATCAACATCATGTCATGCTGATTATTTTAGAAAAAGTCCCATATCAATATCACTTAGTTTTCAAGAAGTAGTCGCCACAAACTTATTTTTTAAAAATCTATTTTTAGCTGTGACGGCCATCTTGAATTTCCGGCCGACCAGAAATTTTGCTAGGATCAATTAGACATCAAGAGCAACATTCGTGTGAAGTTTCATGAAAATCAGTCAGGTAGTTTCAGAGGAGTAGTCGCTACAAGTTTTCATTATATAACTCTATGTAAACAAAGATGGCCACTGGCAGCCATGTTTAACGTCGAATCAAAATAATGTTCGACTCGGATAACCACCATGTCATGCTGATCATTTTAGAAAAAGTCCCATATCAATATCTCTTATAGTTTTCAAGAAGTAGTCGCTACAAACTTATTTTTTTATATCTATTTTTAGCTGTGGCGGCCTTCTTGAATTTCTGGCCGATCTGATATTTTGCTACAATCAATTAGACATCAAAAGCAACATTCCTGTGAAGTTCATGAAAATCCGTCAAGTAGTTTCAGAGGAGTAGTCGCTACAAGTTTTCATTATATAACTCTATCTAACAAAGATGGCCACTGACAGCCATGTTTAACATCGAATCAAAACAATTTTTGACAAGGACCAACATCATGTCATGCTGATCATTTTAGAAAAAGTGCCATATCAATATCACTTATAGTTTTCAAGAATTAGTCGCTACATACTTGTATTTTGAAAATCTATTTTTAGCCATGGCGGCCATCTTGAATTTCCGGCTGACCAGAAATTTTGCTAGGATCAATTAGACATCAAGAGCAACATTCGTGTGAAGTTTCATGAAAATCAGTCAGGTAGTTTCAGAGGAGTAGTCGCTACAAGTTTTCATTATATAACTCTATGTAAACAAAGATGGCCACTGGCAGCCATGTTTAACGTCAAATAAAAATAATGTTTGACTCGAATAACCGTCATGTCATGCTGATCATTTTAGAAAAAGTCCCATATCAATATCACTTATAGTTTTCAAGAAGTAGTCGCTACAAACTTATTTTTTTATATCTATTTTTAGCTGTGGCGGCCATCTTGAATTTCCGGCCGATCTGAAATTTTGCTACAATCAATTAGACATCAAGAGCAACATTCCTGGGAAGTTTCATGAACATCCGTCGAGTAGTTTCAGAGGAGTAGTCGCTACAAGTTTTTACTATATAACTCTATGTAACCAAAGATGGCCACTGGCAGCCATATTTAACATCGAATCAAAGTAATTTTCGACAAGGATCAACATCATGTCATGCTGATCATTTTAGAAAAAGTCCCATATCAATATCACTTATAGTTTTCAAGAAGTAGTCGCCACAAACTTATTTTTTAAAAATCTATTTTTAGCTGTGACGGCCATCTTGAATTTCCGGCCGACCAGAAATTTTGCTAGGATCAATTAGACATCAAGAGCAACATTCGTGTGAAGTTTCATGAAAATCAGTCAGGTAGTTTCAGAGAAGTAGTCGCTACAAGTTTTCATTATATAACTCTATGTAAACAAAGATGGCCACTGGCAGCCATGTTTAACGTCGAATCAAAATAATGTTCGACTCGGATAACCACCATGTCATGCTGATCATTTTAGAAAAAGTCCCATATCAATATCTCTTATAGTTTTCAAGAAGTAGTCGCTACAAACTTATTTTTTTATATCTATTTTTAGCTGTGGCGGCCTTCTTGAATTTCTGGCCAATCTGAAATTTTGCTACAATCAATTAGACATCAAGAGCAACATTCCTGTGAAGTTCATGAAAATCCGTCAAGTAGTTTCAGAGGAGTAGTCGCTACAAGTTTTCATTATATAACTCTATCTAACAAAGATGGCCACTGACAGCCATGTTTAACATTGAATCAAAACAATTTTTGACAAGGACCAACATCATGTCATGCTGATCATTTTAGAAAAAGTGCCATATCAATATCACTTATAGTTTTCAAGCATTAGTCGCTACATACTTGTATTTTGAAAATCTATTTTTAGCCATGGCGGCCATCTTGAATTTCCGGCTGACCAGAAATTTTGCTAGGATCAATTAGACATCAAGAGCAACATTCGTGTGAAGTTTCATGAAAATCAGTCAGGTAGTTTCAGAGGAGTAGTCGCTACAAGTTTTCATTATATAACTCTATGTAAACAAAGATGGCCACTGGCAGCCATGTTTAACGTCAAATAAAAATAATGTTTGACTCGAATAACCGTCATGTCATGCTGATCATTTTAGAAAAAGTCCTATATCAATATCACTTATAGTTTTCAAGAAGTAGTCGCTACAAACTTATTTTTTTATATCTATTTTTAGCTGTGGCGGCCATCTTGAATTTCCGGCCGATCTGAAATTTTGCTACAATCAATTAGACATCAAGAGCAACATTCCTGGGAAGTTTCATGAACATCCGTCGAGTAGTTTCAGAGGAGTAGTCGCTACAAGTTTTTACTATATAACTCTATGTAACCAAAGATGGCCACTGGCAGCCATATTTAACATCGAATCAAAGTAATTTTCGACAAGGATCAACATCATGTCATGCTGATCATTTTAGAAAAAGTCCCATATCAATATCACTTATAGTTTTCAAGAAGTAGTCGCCACAAACTTATTTTTTAAAAATCTATTTTTAGCTGTGACGGCCATCTTGAATTTCTGGCAGATCTGAAATTTTGCTAGGATCAATTAGACATTAAGAGCAACATTCCTGTAAAGTTTCATGACAATCCGCCAAGTAGTTTCAGAGGAGTAGTCGCTACAAGTTTTTACTATATAACTCTATGTAAACAAAGATGGCCGCTGGCAGCCATGTTTAACGTTTAATCAAAACGATTTTTGACAAGGATCAACATCATGTCATGCTGATCATTTTAGAAAAAGTCCCATATCAATATCACTTATAGTTTTCAAGAAGTAGTCGCTACAAACTTGTAATTTAAAACTCTATTTTTAGCTTTGGCGGCCATCTTGGATTTCACATCAACATGAATTTTTGCTAGGATCAACTAGACTTTATGGGCAACATTTCTGTAAAGTTTCATGAATATCCATCCAGTAGTTTTAGAGGAGTTGTCGCTACAAATAAAAGTTTACGGACAGACGGACGGACGCCGCACCACGGCATAACCTCTGCTGATCTCTGATGATCAGTCGAGCTAAAAATAGTTGATCATTTTGCTCTTTTTTTTGCGCTGTCAGTCATTGTCAATTTATGTCAACACATTTGCATAAAATGTCCCGTATGAAAATACTGCATCACGGGGGAAAAAAAGCTATAGTAAATAAGGTGTACACATGCCATTCACTGGAAGTAAACAAGTTGAGGTCATCCATTTACAAATGCTAACGAATGGAAAATAAACAAAATTTAATCAAAGTCGCGGTAGTTTTTGTTGCAGTTTGAATACTTCATTTTAGCTAACATCATATTATGTCAAATATATAACGTTTTACTGATACATATGTTATCAACTGTTGTTAAGTGGTCGTAAACTAAGAAGTCGAGGATACGAGCCACGGGATGCCAGTCAAAACGTCAATGGTCAGAATGTCCCCAAATTGGTCAAAACGTCCCATTTTGGTATTTTCAAATAGTCAAAACGTACCCCCACCAAAAAAAAAATGTGTGTTTAATTGTCGCCAGGTATAATAAATAATTAGTTAACTGAATGGGAAATTGATTAGAAACTAGAAATGTGTCCATAGGACACGGACGCCCCCACAAAATCACTATGCCGTAGCATTTTGATATTGAACATAAACACTGATAAACATGTTCAACTTTTTAATAGAGAACTCAAATGGAGAAAATTCGATGAAAACTTGTTTTTATGCCCCTATTTTGACTAAGTCAAGGGCCAAAATAAAAATGATGAAAACCCTTTATTTTTGAAAAAGAATTATGATCTGTTTAAGCTGTTAATTATTCTCTTTGGCTTAATGTATATGCTTGATCTAAATTGATGAAAGAAACACCTCTACCGTCATTTTAATGTTTGTTGTGCATACCGGCCAATTGTATGTTAACAAAACACGCTAATAAAAAAGTGTTGCCGCACACACTTATTGTACAAACACTGAATGCTTGTTAATCCTTTGTGTTGCTGCACACACTTATTGTACAAACACTGAATGCTTGTTAATCCTTTGTGTTGCCGCACACACTTATTGTACAAACACTGAATGCTTGTTAATCCTTTGTGTTGCCGCACACACTTATTGTACAAACACTGATAGCTTGTTAATCCCTTATCAACACTTACGTTTGATAATACAATCAACTAATGATTAAATCAGTTTGTATTGTGATAATAATTAATTAATATTCACACATATTAAACAAGAGGCCCAAGAGACGCTCTACTGGCTAACATGGCTCTTATAACATCAATGAAGCGAGTGACTGCCATTTACGTTTTTGAAAGTTTCAGGCAAAAAACAGCTCTTTGACAAAATCAAGGGCCATAACTTAAGAATCTGGTAAAGTTTGGTAAAAGATCAGATGAAAAGTGAAGGCCCTACCATATTAACGAGGCAAAATATAGCATTTTTAACTAAATCAAGAACCATAACTCCTCTGTTACTGATCCGACTGGCCCAACATAGAGCTAAACAAAAAAAAAAATAAATAAAAAAAAAAAAAAAAATAAAAATAAATAAAAAGAGGCCCAAGAGGGCCTGTGGACGCTCTACTGGCTTACATGGCTCTTATTACATCAATGAAGCGAGTGACTGCCATTTATGTTTTTTTGGAAGTTTCGGGCAAAAAACCGCTTTTGAACTAAATCAAGGGCCATAACTAAAGAATCTGTTATAGTTCGGTAAAGATCAGATGAAAATGAAGGCCCTACCGTATTAACGAGGCAAAATATAGCATTTTTAACTAAATCAAGAGCCATAACTCCTCTGTTACTGGTCCGACTGGTCCAACAAAGAGCTAAAAAAAATAATATTAATTAAAAAAAAATAAAAGAAAAAAGAAAAAAGTAAAAAAAAGAACAAAAAAATTAAAAATTAAAAAAAAATATATATATATATACGAAAACGTCCCTTCAGACAAAATTTTGACTTTGTATATTTTTTGATGTTTATGAAACACAGTGATTTTCTCTTTAAAAATCTTTTCATTTTATATTGATATCTTAATTAAAAATGATTTTATTTCAATTTGAAAATTAAAGATTGTATTATTAACCGTTAATTTTGACGTTGATGTCGGCGTCTTGGACGACGTCGTTGATTAAATAAATAGTAAGGAAACATATTCCCTATGATATAATAATTAGGTAAAACACGGAAGTGACGAGAATTTTGATTAGTAATTAATTGATTACCGGCAAACGTCATAAATTGTTACTTTATGACTATGTCGTCTGAACGTCCGAAGGGACGTTTTCGCGTGTTTCGGCTCATATATTAATTTAAAAAAATCATTAAAAAAATAAAACTTTGGTAACGATCGGATGAAAAATGAAGGCCCTCTTGTCTTAACGAGGCAAAATATAGCGTTTTGAACTAAATCAAGGGCAATAAATAAGCTGTTACTGGTCCGATATGTTTGGTTTTCGAACTTGTCCGAGCTTTCATTGATACATGTATTAACAATCTGATAAAGTTTGGTAAAGATCGAATGAACAATGAAGCCCCTATCGTCTCAATGAGGCAAACTATAGCATTTTTAACTAAATCAAGGGCCATAACTCCGCTGTTACTGGTCCGATATGGCTAGTTTTCGAACTTGCTCGAGCTTTCATTGATATTAACAATCTGATAAAGATTGGTAAACATCAGATGAACAATGAAGCCCCTATCGTCTTAACGAGGCAAAATATAGCATTTTTAACTAAATCAAGGGCCACAACTCCGCTGTTACTGGTCCGATATGGTTGGTTTTCGAACTTGTTCGAGCTTTCAATGACATTAACAATCTGATAAAGTTTGATAAAGATCGGATGAACAATGAAGCCCCTATCGTCTTAACGAGGCAAAATATAGCATTTTTAACTAAATCAAGGGCCATAACTCCGCTCTTACTATTCCGATATGGCTGGTTTTCGAACTTGCCCGAGCTTTCATTGATATTAACTATCTGATAAAGTTTGGTAAAGATTGGAAAACAATGAAGCCCCTAGCGTCTTAATGACGCAAAATATAGCATTTTTAACTAAATCAAGGGCCATAACTCCGCTGTAACTAGTCCGATATGGCTGGTTTTCGAACTTGTCCGAGCTTTTATTGATATTAACAATGTGGTAAAGTTTGGTATAGATAGGTTGAAAAATAAAGGCCCTATCGTCTTAACAAGGCAAAATATAGCAATATAGCATTTTTAACTAAATCAAGGGCCATAACTCCGCTGTTACTTGGCCGATCTGGCTGGTTTTCGAACTCATCCGAGCTTTCATTGATATTAACAACCTCTTAAAGTTTGGTAAAGATTGGATGCAAAATGAAGGCCCTATCGTCTTGAGACAAAAATTAACAACGGACGACGGACAACTCGGCATCCCATAAGCTCTGCTTGCCTTCGGCCAGTAGAGCTAAAAATTAAAAAAAAAAGAAAAGAAAAGAAAGTCATAAAATCTGGTAAAGTTTGGCAAAGATCAGATGCAAAATGAAGGCCCTATCGTATGACGCGGCAAATTATAGCATTTTTAACAAAATCAAGGGCCATAACTCCGCTGTTACTGGTCCAACCTGGCTGGTTTTCGTACTTGACCGAGCTTTCATTGACATTAACAATCTGATAAAGTTTGGTAATGATCGGATGAAAAATGAAAGCCATATCATCTTAACGAGGCAAAATATAGCATTTTTAACTAAATCAAGGGCCATAACTCCGCTCTTACTATTCCGATATGGCTGGTTTTCGAACTTGCCCGAGCTTTCATTGATATTAACTATCTGATAAAGTTTGGTAAAGATTGGAAAACAATGAAGCCCCTAGCGTCTTAATGACGCAAAATATAGCATTTTTAACTAAATCAAGGGCCATAACTCCGCTGTAACTAGTCCGATATGGCTGGTTTTCGAACTTGTCCGAGCTTTTATTGATATTAACAATGTGGTAAAGTTTGGTATAGATAGGTTGAAAAATAAAGGCCCTATCGTCTTAACAAGGCAAAATATAGCAATATAGCATTTTTAACTAAATCAAGGGCCATAACTCCGCTGTTACTTGGCCGATCTGGCTGGTTTTCGAACTCATCCGAGCTTTCATTGATATTAACAACCTCTTAAAGTTTGGTAAAGATTGGATGCAAAATGAAGGCCCTATCGTCTTAACGAGACAAAAATTAACAACGGACGACGGACAACTCGGCATCCCATAAGCTCTGCTTGCCTTCGGCCAGTAGAGCTAAAAATTAAAAAAAAAAAAGAAAGAAAAGAAAGTCATAAAATCTGGTAAAGTTTGGCAAAGATCAGATGCAAAATGAAGGCCCTATCGTATGACGCGGCAAATTATAGCATTTTTAACAAAATCAAGGGCCATAACTCCGCTGTTACTGGTCCAACCTGGCTGGTTTTCGTACTTGACCGAGCTTTCATTGACATTAACAATCTGATAAAGTTTGGTAATGATCGGATGAAAAATGAAAGCCATATCATCTTAAAGAGGCAAAATATAACATTTTGAACTAAATCAAGGGCATTAACTCCGTTTACTGGGACGATATGGATGGTTTTCGAACTTGTCCGAGCTTTCATTGATATTAACAATCTGATATAGTTTGGTAAAGATCGGATGAACAATGAAGCCGCTATCGTCTTAACGAGGCAAAATATAGCATTTTGAACTAAATAAAGGGCCACAACTCCGCTGTTACTTAAGTCCGATATGGCTGGTTTTCGAACTTGTCAAGAGCTTTCATTGATATTAACAATGTGGTAAAGTTTGGTAAAGAAAGGATGAAAAATGAAGGCCCTATCGTCTTAATGAGGCAAAATATAGCATTTTGGAACTAAATCAAGGGCCATAACTCCGCTGTTAATGGTCCGATACGAATGGTTTTCGAACTTGTCCCGAGCTTTTATTGAAATAACAA
>JAWPHD010018168.1:0-41154 GCA_037043455.1 Cyrtodaria siliqua | reverse complement strand
ATGTCAAATTAGTGACACATACCGTTGTTCAGAAAAATATAGACTCACAGAGGATAATAAAAATGGAGTTTTAAAACGTCCAATTGGTGTTGCTATGGGACCTCGTGGTAATGTATTCATATCTGATATTGCAACAGGGAAGGTCAGAAAAGTTCGAACTGGTCATTACCTAGCTAGTATTACATCTGAAATGGAATCATTAGATTGTCCTATAGGAGTGGCAGTGTTTTATATATTGCGGAGTCAAGAACAATGCAATCGTGTATAAGGACTTGACAAGTGAGACATTATAGAAGCTGAGAGATTAAAATGTTAAGCAACTACAAAAAAAGTTAAGAGAAACTGGTTCATGGGATAACAGCGACAGGACGAAAAAATCAAAAAATTGCTTCAAGACAATCTAAAACAAAGGAACAGAAGGTGTGAGGGTAGAAACAAGGCAACTCTGTGTAGACAAGAATATTTCTAGGCCGCTTGCATTATCATTTGACAGCAGTAACAATTTGTTTGTGTCCACAATGGGAGTGGTGGGGAAGGGGGTGGGGGAATTTCACATGACTGAAATTCACTCAGATCGTGTACAGTTATCAAAAAGCTAGAAACAAATATTGTTTGCTGTATGGACTAGCTTTCATCAATGTCTCCCTGTATGTTGCTTCTCGTGATAAGAGATGGGGGCATACTTAAATAAAGTCAACTGGGAATCTGAAACCGTAGAGCCGGTTATATCAAACGGAAACGAATGTGTCCGAGTACACAGTTTGTCTGTTTTACAAGACAGAAATAGTATTTAGTGACACAGATGACTGTTTAATTAAGTTGCTCAATCTACAACAGCAGAATGCAAGCCACTATATTTGAAATGTAAGACGCCAGAGAGATGGAAAGGATGCCCAATTTTCCCAACCTGCAGGACTTTGTGCAGCTAGAAAAACACTGTTCGTTGTAGATACTGCTACTGGTGCGCCCCAGAATGATAAGCGGTGTTATCTGAACACTCTCCGAAAGTTTAGCTTGAATCTGATCTCCACTTGGAGAAACAGAAACCATTGTATATTAGTCTAGATACAGCCTATTGGAAGATTGCAGGAGGTATATGACGTTGACTGTCAGTACGTGAGAATGTGAAGCATACATCGACAACAACAGCATCAAAGCAAGTTCCTCAGGGAACTGTAGTAATTAATGACGAAAAAACGTATTTTAGACTCCTTGGTGACATCAAGAGCTTACTTTCCCGTGCCAATGTTTCACATATACTGTGGAAATCTTCAGTTCGAAGTCATCTTACCCCAGGTCAAATATGTTGATCTGCCCAAAATGTATGCATCTGACCAAAGAGCAGAAACAAGAGATGAGAGACTGGAGAGCAACATATGGTCAAGGAGTTTCACAAAACACGGTGAGACGTATGGGTGTGAAAGACAATTCAGGAACTCTGCCAATTAATTTGTATGCTTCAGAACCTATTGTGAGTAAACCAGTTGACTTCAGTTAAGTCGGAGAAGTACAACACATAGTGGAGGTATGTAATAGGACTCATTTGGTGGGGGGGGGGGGGGGGGTATTAAATAGATATGTTTATAAGCGCGTTACTACTGTCTCGCCGCAGAGCTAGCTTATATGGCGATATTCGGTAGAGCGCCCGTTTCACATGCAACGGTCCCGAGTTCAAACCCGCTCAGTGCCTAAATATTTATGTGTATTTCTTCCGGTCCGATTACAGTACATTTAAGTGTAACATGATAGTATGAACTGTATCTGTATTAGTGTTGGTAGCTTTTATACCACTGTATCAATGTTCGTACAATATGTGATTAACATGATAGATATGGCCTATATGATTGTTGTCTACTTGAAGACTTCTTAAGGTATGTTCTGTACAATACATAGGTGTATACTTACTTGTAACGTGACAAAATAAAGCCTATATATGTAGAGTATTGGCTACTTGGATAAAGAAATAAAATTCGAACAGGAAAAGTAGCAGTCACGGACGACACTCAACACAAACACACACAGAAACAAAGAACAACTTTAAAGATGAATAAAAGGCCAAATAAGACATCACAAACACAGAGAATTGACAATAGGGCTATCGCCTTGGAACGGCCAGTGGCAAAAAAGGACGTACTGGGGGGGGGGGGGGGGGGGGGGTTAAATCAGGTTATAGGGTGCACCAAACCTCACACTTACCCTATTGTCATCCCAATAAAACGGGACAGTGTAAATAAAGAAATCCCCGCCATGAACTATTCTCTAACCAACAAGGCAGCATTAATAGGAAATATAAGTAAAACACAAAGATGCTCGTGTATGTATAAATACAAAAAAACAATAGCCTAGAAAGCCACAAAGGAGGTCCATTTAGGGAACGACAAGACAAGATTGCAGACAAACATCAAACGTCACCGTTCTTTTGGCTTTAGGTAGACGTTATCATAGGGTCCACAGCCTGTCCGGTCATCGCACAATTAAAGAGGAAAGCATTCTGGGGAACTGTAAATGGGTCAACCGCCGAGCATGCAGTGCCTTCTGATTCTATATTATATGCAATACGTGGGTGTGGGCTTAAATGTAACCTTAAAGGACTGGCAGGTATGGCCTGTATCTGTATGAGTGTGGGCAATTTGATATCTGATAATGTGTAGTTTGAGCTGCCTTCTTCTATGATCTGAACACTCTTAAGTGTTACATGATAGCTATGCCCTGGTTCTGTACGGGTGTGGGCAACTTGAAGCCGGCTGCCCCTATGTTTTGTTAATATGTGGGTGGATACTTACATCCCATATGTATATAAAGCAGACTGATAGAATACTATATAGACTGCTATATATGTCTTAACCTAACGAAAAGAATACCATTAAATATATTATACAGGAACTAAAATATAGGCCAAAATTAAACATTTCAGTGTAACTGATCTTTGGGTCAAGCCATAATTAAGAATATATTGCTCTATTTAAGCATTTGGACGTCGGTCGCTTTGAAATGTGCTAACAATAGGAAACGGGGGTGTGGTGGTTAATCAAAATAAGGATAAAACATTACTGTGTAAATGGCGTTTGGATTAAGCCATAATTAAGAATGTATTGCTACCTTTGGAAGGCGGCCATTTTGCAGAGTGCTAAATTAGTAACATAGGATAGGGCAACATTTAATATATTAAAGAAGATCTTGAATCAAAGCCAAAAATGAAATAAAACATTTCAGTGTAAATGTTCTTTGGGTTAAGCAGTAATTAATCTATCTTGAAACATTTGGATGACGGCCATTTTGAAATGTGCTGAAATAGCAACAAAATGACCTGCGACTTTGGGAACCCTTTGCATTTTCAAGTTAGGCTACATACTAATATCACAGCAAGTTTGGTGCTTTTTCCGCTGTGTCTACTCTGACTACATCCGACCTTATTGGTCCCAAGCTTTGTAAACGCCTATAATTGATGGTTAACGGTTGCACCCGAAATGTATTAAATGGGGTAGATCAGGAATATAGCTTTTCCATAAAAAGTTGGAGTTGAATACCGTATATATACCGGAAGTATACCATCATACGTCTTTATTTCACCTCCCACTAGTTTCTGGCCTTTTCATTGGATAAGAGCAGTCACATGGTGACCCACTATTATTCTATAGTAGGTCAGTAGCTGACCCACTATTGACACACAAAAACAAAATGGATGCCATTCACTAAGATTCGTCTTTTTAATCATTATTTTCCTCCACAAAACTACAAATTTTAACAAATATTCAATTCATATCGGATTGTCGCGTTTTAAACAAACTTTTTGTTTTGCTTGGCCTTTATTTGTAACAACAAGAGTTATTTCCCTTGTCGACCTTCACCTTGTCAATTCAACTGCAGACAACAACAAAGTTGAATAATGGCTTCCGTGAGTAGATTTGGAGCAACTTCAGCCGCAGAACAAGAGGAAAGGCGGCTTAATCTCAACGCAGACAAAACTTTAAAGGCAAACAAGTTTGCAGCAAAGATTTTTAAGGAGTATTTGTCGGAAAAGGGTGAAAATGCTGACTTTGAAACATTTTCGGTGGCGGCATTGGATAGCGCTTTGGGGCGTTTTTACATGGATTTGCGACGAGTTGATGGATCCACTTACAAAATAACATCAATGGAGGGAATACGCCACGGTATTAACCGCTACCTCAAGAACCCACCGTTTAATAAACGTTTTGATATCATAAAAGACACTGAGTTTGTGGGCAGTAACATAAATTTTAAGGCAGTGCTAGTTGAATTGAAAAGGACAGGGAAAGGAGATGTGGTACACTATCCTGTAATCACTGAGGCAGACTTACAGAAGTTGTATTCCAGCTTACACATGAATACAGACACACCGCAGGGACTGTTTCATAAGGTTCAATTTGACGTCCGACTGTATTTTTGTAGGAGAGGCAACGAAAACATGCACTCCATGAACAAGAGCACATTTACCATTGAAGTGGATTCTCAGTCGGGTCTAAAATATGTCAAGAAAATCCAAGACGAGCTCACCAAAAATCATAGAATTGATAAGGAGTCTACGTCAGGCGTAATGCCAGAAACGCCAGGTATGCCTAAAACTTATATTTACCAAAACTGCAAAGTTTGGCGGTTATCGTTGAATGACTATTTTTTTAAAAAGCTTATTTTCCTTTTCTTCGAAGAAAATCTGTATAAATTCATTTTATTTATTTCAAACATCTAAATTTTGTCAAGACAGGCAAAAAATATAATTTTACATCAATATAAATGTTTTAAAACCATTTGTTCTTTTTTGTCACTAATGTTGTTGGTACGTGTCTTTTTTATGACAACTAAGTAGATTAATGTGTACGTTATATTAACAGGTTCAGAAAAGTGCCCTGTAGTGTCCTTTGAGAAGTATGTCTCCAAGCTGAATCCTGAGTGTAACAGGTTAGTTAAAACGATAAATACTCTATTTAACAAGTATTTCATATTACCGGGTACATAGAGACAGCATCTGCATTTCAAAATGTGTCCAAATAATTAGAGACACACAAACTCTAGACTCCTGGATTTGCGATTGTATTACGGTAACCAATAATTATATTGGCAATAACCTTTACACGAATGAACGTCACTATAGCGAAATACAAATCTAAGAAGCAAGTGTTATTTTTGTTGCCGGTCATATCTTCCTAATTTTGTTTAAACTTTCAGTTAATTATTTATTCTTAAAACAGTTAATGTTACAAAAATACACATTTAAACCTAAAAAGTATTTGTTTTTATTATTTTCATTTCCAGATTATGGCAGAAACCCAAAGACAGCTTTCTGTCGGGAGATGCGATATGGTATTGTAACGTGCCGGTAGGAGAGAAGAAGCTCAGGGGTTTTATGTCGTCGCTATGTACATTATCCGGGATATCAAAATCTTACACAAACCATTCCATCAGAGCCACAGGTGCCACACTATTGTCCAAAAATATGTTTGGACCTGCCCAAGTCATGGCTGTTACTGGCCACAAGTCAGTGCATCCTTGACAGTGTACCAGAGGGTTGATGACCACGAGAAAGTACAAATGGCACAAGCGTTGTCAGAAAATCTTGTACCAACAGTAACGAACAAAGTTGTACCATATTCAGGTCCAGTTACACCTTCAACATCTATGGCAAGCAATGTACCATTGCAGGATATAAGTAACCAGTTGGCTGGCATTAATCCGGAAGAGTTGTTTAATGATTTTGAAATGCCATCTAATCAACTTCAATCAGCAAGAAATAATGCGTCACAGAACCCAGTTTTTCACAATTGCAGTGTTACATGGATTAACAGTATCACTATTAACAAGTAACTAAAATGATTGATTAATCGAGAAAATGGTGAAAAATACTTCAGCACTGGGGATTGAATAAATTATAGGACAATGAGCGCGGTAACATTAGTTGGAAAAAGTGCTAAATTGTGACTTGCGACTGTGAAAGTGATTGGCGACTGTGATAGAAAATTGTGATTTGTGACTGTGATAGTAATTTGTGACTGTGATATATAGATAAATTGTGATTTGCGCCTGTGATAGTAAATTGTGATAAATTTGCGACTGTGTTAGTGATTTGTGACTGTGATATAAGTAATTTGTGATTTTCGGCTCGGACTGTGATAATAATTTGTGATTTGGGACAGTGATAGAAATTTGTGATTTGAGACTGTGATAGTAATTTCTTATTTGCGACTCGGACTGTGATAATAATTTGTGATTTGAGACTGTGATAGAAATTTGTGATTTGTGACTGTGAAAGAATCGGGTGATTTGCGACTGTGATTATAGTAACTTGTTATTTGTGACTCACTGTGATAACTTGTAATTTGTTAAATTGTTAGACTGTGATTTCTTAGGCCAACTATGAAAATGAGTAATTAATTGCTCTTGTTATGTTTAACATTAAAATTATTTAAAATTGTTATTTTATTTAATTTGTTTTTATTGAACATATTTTTTTAATTATTGGACAGTGTGGCCTCAGTTATTCTATCGATTCAGATGCCCGTCTAGTCATAAAAATTGCCAAAAATACATCTCCTTTACCATAACAATAAACAAACTTCATTTTAATTTGTCAATTTTGATGTTCGTGAATACTAAGAAATCTTGATTTATAAAAAAAAAAAATATTGATTTTTTTTTACCCTACCCACCTTATCTGGGTCAAGAAAAGTGATGGCCGCTTTACCATAACAATAAACAAACTTCATTTTAATGTGACAAATATGATGTTCATGAATATTTTACTAAAAAAGATTTATAAAAAAAATTATTTATTTTTTTTACCCCACCCACCTCATCTGGGTCAAGATAAGTGATGGAAGGGTGGTCGATGAAATAAATCAATTATTGGGTTTGTTGCTGACCCACTACGGACATATAGGGGGTCTGTAGGATTAATAGGGGGACTCGGCTATCGCCTCGCCCCCTATTAATCCTACAGACCCCCTATATTTCCGTAGTGGGTCAGCAACAAACCCAATAATTAATAATATATAACGCTGTGCATGATGTTAATACCCAGCCTACACTTATTCATGGGCTACATTACCTTAACAAACGAAAACATTTTGTGTAAAACACTCGTGTTGATAAACGAAATACCTATAACATGTAAGACACTTTGCGGCTGATAAAGGTCGGACTGTGTAATTTACTTCAGTTAATATGAAATAGGTTAAACCTATGGGACGAGCAAAGTTCCTGTCTGATCGCGTGTGCTATATATATAGTATATATGTTACCAGGTACGGATCTACTTGATAGATATCTAAGAACTTTGATGTTTTCCCTTCGTCCCAAAATATTAAGAAATCTGATGTTTTCTCTTCGTCCCCAAATATCCAAAGAGACAGATAATCGCGTGGAATGAAACTTTGTGTTATCCAACCTGGATCGTCAAATGTTAAAGAGCTATAAAATGTGTAGAAGGACCATGGATTGAACCAACCTGTTATATAGGCTATATATGAACCATAGACGCATGCGCATACAACAGTAACCGGCTTCCGTAAGGATCCCACCTATATGTTATCAATGTTTTCTTACATTAAGCAATTGTTGAAAAAGATTGATAAGATGTTTTAAGCTATTTAAGCTAAATTTATTTATAAATATTGTCTACATACTATAATTATAATTATGTATATTTGAGAACAAAATATTGTTTAAAATATAGCGTTTAGAGACACTTGGATTGCTTTATGTTGTATAAATCACTTCGTAATATTTTTCATTCAACGCATAAATAATCAATTGATGGTCCTAGAATTTGGAAAGTTATTGATGTTCGGATGTGTGTGTACGTTTACAAACAGGAAGAATGTATAGAGGTCCCTGTATTGAAAACCACCACCACCACCATCACCACCATCACCACCACCACAACCACAACAACAACAACAACACATAAAACAACGACAAAAACAAAAAACACTGTTATTGCATTATTTAAAGCAGTGTGATCACAATGACTATTTAATGGTTGGTTTTATATGACGGTCGATTTGTCCGTGCTGGAGACAGACCACTCACGTTTTCTTGGGTAGAACCAGAACTGTATACCCCACGCCATCCCTAAAAAGCAATCGACACTTTCTCCCTTACAGATCGATCTCTTAGTGGGATTCGAACCCGCAGCCTGAACATACCTGTTTAAGACTGAACATACCTGTCTAAGACTGAACATATATTCTTACAGTACATTTTAAAGGAAACATCAATACTGATTCTTAAAAAATCTGACCGTGTTAGGTTTATTAGACAGTACTTTACTACTTGCAAATCTTACTAAATATCATTGTTTAACTTTATATTGGTAAAATACAAATGGTTGAGTACTAATGAGTACAGTCCATTTTTTCCATGCGATGGGGAGCAGTCCATTTTTACAAACATACTTTTCCACTTTTCAGACTTGTGTGTCATAGGTTGTTGGAAGGCCCTGTGTGAGCGCTCCACACATTTAAAGACAACGGTTATTACATTCAATTCAAAGTACTGTTTCGCAGATGATCCAAACTTGTTTTGGACAAATTTGGCAGCAGTTGATTTGTTACTTGTTGTTTTGTTTTCTGATATTAGGTGCATTAATAATCAAACATATGAAATGAAAGACTGTTCTACTGCGTATTTTCCATTTCCATTATTAAAAAATAATAGTTCTTCAATTTAAAACTGGTATGGAAATATTCTTACTGCAAAATAGTCATATGGTGTTTTTCTCTAATTGACTACACTTCACACTGCAATGGAACAGTTTCATTTACGACTCGGTAGCTAAGTCGATAAGGTGTCCAGATTTTGTTGGCTCCCTGCCTGGCGGTGAATAAGGTATTGTGCTATAGAGCTGCAGACCTCTGTCCATAGTTGGTTGGCTCCCTGCATGACAGTGGATAAGGTATTGCGCTATAGAGCTGCAGACCTCAGTCCAGAGGTGGTTGGCTCCCTGCATGACGGTGGATAAGGCATTGCGCTATAGAGCTGCAGACCTCTGTCCAGAGGTGGTTGGCTCCCTGCATGACGGTGGATAAGGCATTACGCTATAGAGCTGCAGACCTCTGTCCAGAGTTGGTTGGTTCCCTGCATGACAGTGGATAAGGCATTGCGCTATAGGACTGCAGACCTCTGTCCAGAGTTCGTTGGCTCCCTGTCTGACTGTGGCATGACAACTCCTTCTGATATTGCTCTCGCAATATAATATTGTATGATATGTTTCCGTATTTCCTTTCAGATTATTTCAATTCATAACATAATTATATTGCAAACCTGACATATTTTGCTTATTAAAGACGCTGCAATACGGTATAGGCATGATTTGTGTATAACACGTTTCCTGTATCATGTATTTGTATTAAAAATGAATTAAAAGAAACAGGTCAATTGTTAAATAAAGTTGATAGTCGGGTTAAAACTTATAGTTTGAAAATACGTTTTTTGATGTCTTCCTTTGGTAAACAATCATTCTTGCTTGTCAGAACCCTTAGCAGATAACATTTGATCTAATTGCAATCAGTGTACCATGATAATTCAATACAGGAGATGAATAACTAATTTAAACAAATTATCTTAGTCTCGAATTTTAGACATTTATAGATCTACAATTTACGAATTTCATATAAATAATGGCATTGTCTGTTTTGGAGGTCAATGTAAAGTGCTCACAAGAATATATACTACTTTAAGTAATTGCAGATCAAGTAATATTCATTGTTTCTTAACTTTGCAGACCCTGCATAGATTTGATAACCTTGAACAAAGCTGCAAAAGGTGTTAAGGAAAGCCGTGAATACAAGGACATCAAATTCAGCATGAAAAAGATTCTGACAGATCTCGGTAAACTAAGGAATGCCAGACAAAATGACAAGACGAGGTTAGAAAAAGATACGCAGAACGTGTAAACAAACATAACGGATTTCCGAAAGAATGTTAATATGATTATTGATGATTTGGAGAAGGCTACTTTTGATCAATTGAGAGTCAAACACAAAGAGTGCCAAGACAGAATCAACGCTGACATCAAGACTCTTAGTTTAAACTTATTTATTTTACATCGATTGTAACGATAGCTCTATGAACTTATTTGAATCACTCTCGATGTATTCCTGGGTACAACCAGTACTAAGCAATGCAGATAAAGTGTCTTGCTCAGGGACACAACGCATATGGCAATGACGGGAATCGAACCCACTACTTTTGGATCATGGGTCCAAAAACTCTTGAAGACGTAATCACACACTGTGGAAGACAATATCAAATAGCTTGAGAACATGAAAAAGGAAAACGAGTCTGAAATCTTCGTCACGATGAAGAAAATCAAAGCCGCTATGAGCGACGGAAATGACATTATTCGTGATATTTCTAGAGACGCTGGGATCGACGAAACAATCCAGTTCAATGTAAACAGAAAAATAGAAGAATATCTTAAAAGTCTGAGTTTTTTTGGTGATTTCTTGGAAAGAAGTCAAGCAATAGCACACTCCACTAGGCAATCGTCAGTCACTTCGACGAAGCAAAAGCCTGACCAAAACAGCGTTTCCTCTGCTAAACAGACCACAGGCACTTCGTCCAAACAACAGCCAGGCATGCATCGCATTTCCTCTGCTAAACAGATAATAGACACTTCGTCCAAACAACAGCCAGACCAGAATCGCCTTTATTCTGCAAAGCAACACAGTCAGGTTAATGTGAGAGTAAACACAGACAGCAGAATCTGTAACATATTTGACTCGTGTGAACTCCATGACGGTACAGTACTTATTGCTGACTGTAATAATGCCAAAATAAAGAGACTGGATGCCTCGTATGCTGTGTCAGACTACTGTGATGTACCAGGTGGGCCGTATGCTGTGTGCTGGTGCCGCACCGGTCCTAGGGAAGTGGCGGTATCATTGTTGTCTGGGGAAAAAATTCAGTTTGTCTCAGTTGGAACTAAATTGTCTCTTATTAAATCATTCTATGTGGGTGTTCTATGTGGAGGTGTGGCGTACACCAACGGTGAGTTGTACGTCGCATGTGCTGGTGGTCTTATTGAAGGTCCAGGTCACGTGAGAGTGTACAACACAGCTTGGAAGCTCCTGCATACAGTCCGGAATGATATGTCCGGTAATGCAATATGCTCGTGCCCAGAATACATCACAACCAGTGCAGATGGATCATTCAGTTTATCGCAGATGGAGAAAACGGCGTCATTACTCTGAAGAGTAGTAGACAGGTGGTATCGACGGTTAAATGTCCACAACTGACTGATGCTAAAGGAGTATGTGTCGACAACAGAAATCAAGTACTAGTATGTGGATACATGTCCAACAACGTTATTCAGCTCGGACGTAATGGTGACGTACTGGGTTTGATCCTGAAGCAGTCCGGTGGCATAACGAATCCACAATCAATATGCTATGACAGGAGAAACTCCAGGTTGATTGTTCCCACGAACGCCTGTAACATCATCAAAGTGTTTGACTTGGTGTAAGAAACATCAAACTCTCCGGGAACTTAAGTTGGTTGTTTATGGAACAACCAGGATAATATTAGGTAATATAAAAAGAATGCCCCCACTATTTTCCTTAAAAACAAAGAAGAGTGAAAATATCGCATGAACAATACGTGTATGTATTAGATAGTTTATAGAAAAAAGTGTTATTTTTTCAACTTAAA
Source organism: Cyrtodaria siliqua (assembly GCA_037043455.1). Classification (NCBI taxonomy): domain Eukaryota; kingdom Metazoa; phylum Mollusca; class Bivalvia; order Adapedonta; family Hiatellidae; genus Cyrtodaria; species Cyrtodaria siliqua. The sequence goes on along the minus strand of JAWPHD010018168.1, from coordinate 29,490 downwards.
TATAGCAATATATTTAATAAATTGACTTGCGATCAGAACTGTCGTAATAAGTTCCTTAAAACGGGCCCTTGGAAAATTAAGCCCGGCCAATCTTACAAAACCTAATATCGACATCGACCGTCAGAAGAGAATAGAGGAAATTATTAAAGGCACACACGGCAATCTTGAATGAGTTTATCATTAAACGTAGCATCAACGTTATTACTCGGGTATTATTTTTGACATTATATCTGATTGCATATTATTAATTGAGTTTTCAAGGTTGCTTCATTATTCTACAAACTAACCCGCCAAATAACTGCAAAATTACACTACACATATTTTATCCAAATCTCTATCCAGGCGCTGAGGTCATATAATAAACAATATGTTTCGATTAAAAGTAAACGTTGAATGCGCATAAAAGGAATTATAAGTTTGTAACTCTTAATTCAACGTTCCAGTTTTCGTGTTTTGCCAGGCTGGTTAAAGCCGTTTATAGTGTATCATTAGAGTTTTGATTTTCAAAATATATAACTTATATAGGGAGAAGTATTTGCGAACAACCAAGGACAGACAACCTTCGGAGGAACTACGGCAGTGCGCCTAGCTATGATGAAAGACACAGAAATCAAACGTATGCATTCACTTCCTAAAAAGGTTAGCTGCAACATATATATATATACGTAAATACATCGTCGTCAGTAGGTTGAGATGCTTTGTACATATGTTGTAAAATTTGGTTGTTGTTGGCTGGATAGCTACTTTAAATATATGATTGGTGCAATATAACTCTCAGTAAGCAATGAGCAAACACAGTTTGCTTTGAACTATGCGAATAATAGGTAGTAATGATTTACAAATATAGACCTCTGATACGCCACGAGTTTTAAAAAAAAAATCAGTTGGTTTAACATGTGAAAATAAAGATACCTATATCTTTATGTCTACCAAATTTTATAATCTACCCCCAAATGCAATACCAAGCTTCCTTGCCATATAAGGTACTTATTCAGCAATATCTCATTCCCAACTAAAGTTATTGAGCGGAGACAGTTTTTCTATGTTTAGTAACAATTACCTTGACATTGACCCCAGTGACCCCAAGGCAATCCAAAACTTCTGTTTGATATAAACAACCTATATAGCAATTGTTACTCTAATATCTCATCCCTTACTTAAGTTATTGAGCGGAAACCGTTTTTCTGTTTTTAGTAACAGTGACCTTGACATTGAGCTTGAACCCAGTGACCCCAAATGCAGTTCCATGCTTTCGTTCCATGTAAGTTATCTACCCTGAAAGTTTCACCGCAATACTTCATTCCTAACAAAAGTTATTGAGCCGTTTTTCGTTTTTTAGTAACAATGAACTTGACCTAGACTCCAGGGACCCCAAAGCTTCCTTTCCATATAAGCTACCTACTCTGTAAGTTTCATCGCAGTACCTGATTCCTAACAAAAGCTACTGAGCGGAAACCGTTTTTCTATTTGTAGTAACAGTGACCTTGATATTGACCCCAGTGACTCCAAATGCAATCCAAAACGTCCTTTCCATAAAAGCTACCTACCCCGAAAGTTTCATTGCAATACCTAATTTGTAACAAGTCATTGAGCGAAAAGTAAAAGTTTGACGCCGCACGCCCGCCCGCCGCAAAAACCCCAATCTAATAACCATAGTATTCCAGGGAAAACCTGGTTAGAAACGTAAATCGTTGTAAAACTGAAATAACGAATAAAGGGCAGAACAGTTTTTTATTCAATATTTTATTTTGATCATAAATACTGAATGCATACTAACAAAATAGCGATGTTTTCGTAAAAGTTCTTTTATATGCATTATTTAATATTTTACATTTAAATCGCGAAGATATAGGTAGAGCCTCTTCAAATTAAAACAAAGACTACTATCACTGATCAAGTTTCCTAATTACTCTCCTCTGTATCTTAAATTTTCTTAGATTATATATATTTTAAAATAGTTTTGGTATCAGTATTTGTTTGGACCAATAGTTTGTAAAATGTTTTATTTTTTGATTATTTTCATTAGAATCAGAAACATCGAAAACTGCACTAACAAGACAAAGTGTTATAATTTATGTCTAAGAAAACACGTCGTCTTGAATACTTTACCATGTAATGTGTTCATCCAATCAGAGCAGACGATTTAAACTCCTTATTTTGCAGTTCGTCCGTATTTCTCATCAAGCGAGAAATACACAAAATTAAGACTATTGAATTTTAATTAGTATATGTTATTGTTAAATTCTGCTTTGTCCATGTACATTTATTTCCCGTGGCTTGTAAAAACCTCAATGTATGTAACAGAAAATATTGTGCATATATAAATTAAAATTCATTTTAGGAAACACATTGTATTACCTATTGGCAAAGAATGTTGCCAATCTTAATTAATATATGACAGTAAGTGTAAGAATCATTTAATTAATACGCAAACTGAGCAGGTCAGAACATAATAGCTTATAAAGGGACTGTTGGTGACGCTGGGCCAAGAATGCATACCATTTGATAATCGTTTAATTAATACACACACTGAACAGATCAGAACAGAATAGCGACTGTTGGTGTTGTTGGGCCATGAATGCATACAATTTAATAATCGTTTTAGCCTTTATCACTTCATTAAGGTAGTTTTTGGATGTAGGAAGACGCATTTACATATATATATATACACGTGTTTGTTTATGCACGTATGTGAGCACGTGCGAGCATGTATGTGTGCGTGTATAAATAGTGACATCGGTAGCTTAGTGGAGAAGACATTGTAATTTATAGCTACATATATCTGCCCCGTGTATGTTCGCCCACTGGCGGAGGCATGACTAATGGAAAACTGCATCCCCCATCTTATCTCCCACCGAGGTTGATGTCCCAGTATAACCTAATATCAAATGTTAATTGCATGTAGCCCCGCATTTCATTGTGTGTAGAATATTGTATTCTAAAACAACGGTTAATAGTCCATGCTAAGTTTGGTACACGTTGTGCAAGTTGTATGTGTGGCCTTTAAGCTATATGTAAGAGGTATCCATTTTCAAATGATTGAAACTCGAATGATTTGTTTTGTTTGTATGGTGTTTTACGTCCTTTTCAAGACATACATGGTTATATATGACGGAAGATTTTTTTGTGGTGAAGGCAGGCCACCCAGTTTCCTGGGTAGAACGAGCACTGTACATCCCCCGCCATTAGTAAGAATCGACACCTCCTCACTTAGTATTCGAGCGCGAAGGAGAGTTAAAGAGTAGTTGTACTATTGAACTGTATTATCTCATCGGTGATTCTTCAACATTATCACACGATGTTGTCTAGGGTTAGATGATAGACAATTGTGTTTGTTTGTGAATAGTATTTTAGCACATTTTAGGCTATATATGACGGTCGATTTGTTTCTGTGGTAGAGACAGACCACTCAATTTTCCATGGGTAGAAGCAGTACTGTATACCTCTAGTCATCCTTAATAATCGAAACTTTCTCACAGTGGGATTCGAACCCGCAGAGGTGAGAGGTGAGAAGGTTAACAGCGCATCATCGTCAACCCCTCGACCACGGATGCACAAGACAACTGTATGATAAGTGGTTCAATGATATATATCCATATCGATTTTTGTTTTGTTTTATAAAAGACTTGAAAACATGAACAATTGTATCTAATAATTCAGATGTTTAAAACAAACACAGCCCAAATGCATTGTATGCAATATATTTAAACACCGTCATTGGTTCTATGTGTTGTTTACTTTGTACTCCCGTGTACTTTATTCAGTTGACGTTATTGTTGCTTGTACATGTATACTAGAATTATTGATAAAACAGTATTCTAACTTAACAATGTATGTGTTTCATAGTTTGTAGTATTATAAGAAATATGCATCAACATATACTTTGTGAAAGGGACAAACTACTATTTATATGATCTAATATCGATCGTTCTATACGTTACTAAAGGGAACATTTAGATGTTGATGATGTTTTCTTCATGTTGTTTGTTTGCATCATAAAGGGATATTATAGGTTATTGCATTTGTATGGCTAAATATTACTTGGAACGAGTTGTTTTGCGCCAAAACAACGAGTTCCAAGTAATATTTAGCCATACAAATTCAATAACCTTTTTATTGTATATTTTCATATTGTTTTTGATCAATGTTAATTGTATGACTATTACTTTTCATTGTATTTGTGTTATTTTTTATAGCTTTTGATGGAATTCCTATCTTGCCATTCAATTTCATTTTGTGTGGATGATTATTTTGCGCGAAAACGACGTCGACGTCGGATGACGTCATTAAAAACATCAAGCGATTTTCTGAAGTTTGTTATCCATTCGATAACGTTAAAAACAGTTGGTGAGTGACCATTTGAATTATTTTATCAATTTTTGCCATAAAAGGTTGAACAAACACTCGTATTTTTTTTGTTGACACTATAGGAAGGATTCCGTTATTTTTATTTGAAAGTAGTTCCTTATTTCTATTTCGCGGCTCTTAGCAAGCACGAGCAAAAGTTCCCGTGCAATATCAATGCGTGCAATATCGTAGAATATTGCACGCTTAGCTCAATTCAAACTAAACGGGACAATATGAAAACATACAATAAATTGCTATATTGATAATGTTTTACTTACCGTATCATAATATACTTTATTAAAGGGACACATTAATATCTCATTAAGGATCTTTATATATTTTAATAATTATCTTACCGCTGTTTTCACACGAGGTATAAGTATTATAGGTTATTTAACATGGTTCTGTACAATACGGAGATATATTTGGACGAGTACACAGCTGGAAAAGTCATATTGGACGAGCCGTTAGGCGAGTCCAATATGATTTTTTCCAGCTGTGTACGAGTCCAAATATATCCCGTATTGTACAGAACCATGTTAAGTAACCTTTTTATTCTATACCTTTATTTTAACCAATCATTTATAATTCGGATATAACTTTCGTTTGTTTCATGCTTTCAAGCAAGTCGCTATGAACATCGAAAGCACAATTGCATGTAGGTCTATGTATTTTATATATTGTGTTCGACATGGCTTACTCTCAAGCTTTATTTGCTTGAAAGAATGCCCATTTCTCCGTTGTCAACAGTGATTAAATACTACCGAAGGTCAGTTTCAAACAATGATATATTATGCTAGTTTTTTGTGTTTTTTTTTTGTTATAAAGGAAAATTAAATAAAAATATGTGCAATAGATAGGTTTTCATTACTTGACAACAATTTATGGTTAGGTAATGACAGAAGCCTGTCGGTTCTGATTTTTATTCGGACCTTTTCACGCGTTTCGGTCTTTATCATAGGTTTAACATGGAACCTGTGAAGCGTACAATACGAACAAAATACGGGATATTTTGTACGCGCGTGCGTCCCGATACGGAAATATATTGTACGGTCACATGACTCGAAAGAGCGTCTACGATTGGATGTATAAATTAGGTATAGAATAATATACATTATTAAAGGCGTACATTGTTTTCTTGGTGTTGTTCATCATTCTCTATTATTGTATATGTTATTAAAGCGACACTTGCTATATTAAGGATATTTCCGCATGAAGTAGTATTATTTAATTTATTAAAGGGAGAAACTAATATTGATGCTGTTTTCAAACGAAATAAAATTGCATAAATATGTATACAAGTAAAACGCAACAAGCAAAGCAAACGTGATTGTTTTCGAAAAAAACTTGTTATACTGTTACATTTTGAAGTGCAACTATGCGACATACCCCTCCTCACCACCACCAACCTACATACGCCACACTCCTCACTGTCTCCATCTCCCATTCTATTATAGAAGTAGAAGGCAGCCTGGAAAAATCTAAAACTAGCCATGTCGGATTAGAGCATAGTTACGGTCATTGAACTGCGTGTAGTTCAAAATTCTAAACTTTACTTTGTTAACGCTCTAGCTCCTTCTATTTTCATTCGATCTATGCAAACCAAACTTGTTCATGATGCATCATAACAGTGTTATATCTCCCCACCCCCGCCTCAATTTTCACCTGTTAACAAATAGACCGTCTACAGGCCCTCTTGGACCTCTTGATTGCGAATTTATTGTGATTTTCGTAGTTTTTCGACAGTCTCCGGGTCACACGTTAGTGTTATTTCGCATACAGACCCATCTTACCCCAATGTGGAAAGGCTGGGGTGAGGAATAATATAATAAAATTTGTACCGCAACGAATTTCTAATAATTGAAAGAAAAAAAACAGATTATATATTTCGGGTTGGAAAAAACTTACGATTAAATTTCAAATCAAGCGAAATCACCGATATCATACCATTGTTTTATTGTATTGTTTATATATTCAGAGTTTGTATTTTCGTTATTTTATAAATTAATACGCGTCATTGTTGCTTGCTTGTTTTAACATTGTATATAATAGTAAAACACTAATTACTTAAAGCATATACTATGTAGATTTTCAGGTAGTATACATATAATCGATCTATTATTGTATCTGTTGTTTTTTCGTACCAACACATTTGGACAATTTAAAGGTACATGGAAAGCTTTAAGTAATATATATAAAATAGTCTTATCTCGTTGGTTGATTTAAACTTCGAGGTGCTTAAATTAACCAACGAGAGGAGACTATAATCTGTTTGTTTTGTAACATGTCAATTTCACCTATCTGCCATTCTTTAGTTTCCGATAACTGGTAGTTAGAGTATACCAGTCATTTTGACAGGTGTTATTTTCAGTTAAATAAATTAGAACTATGCAAATGTCAGCGATCATGCTACAACTATTGATTGACAACTGTGCAGGTACAACTGAAATGTCAGAAACCATGCTACAACTAGAGTATAGAAATGTGAGCTAACTATTATTGGAGCAAGGTTGTTGACATTTTCTTTGTATTTGTACAGTTTTAAATCATTTATTTTTGTGTTATCGATTTCTTTCTATTGTTTCGAGCCATTTAAATGTCACTATCTCATGTTTGTACCGGGTTTGAGAATGTTTTGAAAAAACGAAAAAGAAAACACATGGCCGTAGCTTACGGACAACGCATCAGCTCGACTGAAGCTAAAAACTCTGCTAATGAAAATCACTATTTCGGCCGATTGTTTCTGCCAGATGTATTTTTTTTTTACTTTTCCGGCATAAACTACATCTAAAGTTACATATCACCGGCGTTTTTAGTGTTAAATTAAACACCTTTTTCATTGACAAGATGTGACACGAATATTTCCAAGAGATCAAAACGGAAAATAAACATATACATTTTGTCTGTGTGCTGTATTGGAATATGCATCTAATTCCATCCTCATCAGCCGCATTATAGCAATATGTAATAAATATACCTTTTATATACTACTTTTACAATACAAACCTCCATTATAGTTGACTACAATCCAAGGAGTGCCAAAGTTTGCACAGAATACTAGTCATCCAAAGACGAGTTGGCACATATCAGCCACCATATCATCCAGGCCTTTTAAACAGGTAATGTCATCCGAACATAAACATATCAAACTATGTCACAATACCATTTGCAAGGAGGTGAATACAACCATTGCTTAAAGGTTGTTTTGTTTCCCAGATAGTCATTAAGTACAGCCGTTAAAATTCACACAAGATTGCACGAGAATAATGCCTAAATGAAAATGAGTTTGATTCTTTTTAAACTTTTTTATTTTGGTCACCATGAGTGACATTAATACCATTTTGAATGTACATTTACTGCAGTCGGTATTTTTCCCATTTTTGAAAATCACTTCCTGCAGTATATGGATGCATATTCCCTATACAAACGTTGCAAGATGAATGATATAAACTGGAGCAGCCAATCATCTTTTAGACTTTGAAAAGCTGGTCCAGACGATATATTTCTTACCGACAACGTCCCTGGCTCTAAAACTGAGCATTTATTGCAATAACAAAGTCAACCCTATTACAATTCTCACCGAAACGTTAACGTGTTTAAGAATTCGCGATCACCTCTCGTTTAGCCTTGGGAAATCTCCTTGCTTTTCTTGTTACTCTGCCTTATTTGATTGATAAAAGAAATATCTCCTTGTCTTCTTTAAAATCAAATCTTTCTACTCCAACATCTCCGAATTCTTAATCAATCTAAATTATGTCTACCCCCTTTTTCAACTGTCGATTTAATTAAAAACTGTCGATTTAATTAACAACCGTCGATTTAATTAACAACTGTCGATTTAATTATCAACCGTCGATTTAATTAACAACCGTCAATTTAATTAGCAACCGTCGATTTAATTAACAACTGTCGATTTAATTGGCAACTGTCGATTTAATTAACAACCGTCGATTTAATTAACTGTCGACTTAATTAACAACTGTCGATTTAATTAACAACTGCCGATTTAATCAAATAACGACTGCTTCAGTTTTGAATATTTAAAACAATATAATCATTGCTAAATCACAATTACCTTATTTACAGTTTTTCACTTGAATCAATTGTGCAATCGGTGCTCAAAACTTTGCGACTTTAATTTTAACCTAGCATCATTTTGATTTATTATTATCAAGTATTTCATCGGAAGCTGCGCTACCTCATGAATGGTTGTTCCTGTAGGATGGTGTTTTAGGTCATTTTCAGCACATGTTAGGCTATATATGACGGTCGATTTTGTGTATACACATGACAAACCATCCACTTTGTTCCTGTAGAAGCGATACTGTAGAAGAAGTTATGTATACCTCCCGACATCCGTAAAAATCGACACTTCTCACTTACAAGTCGAGCTCCAAGTGGGATATAAAGCGCCATCCTCACGAAGAAAACACATTAACACGTTGATTGCAGCACAGCATCAAGTTCGGATTACACCATTGCCTTGATTTACAAAAATAACTCTCTGCCAATAAACCATCACATATGAATGAAAGGTACTCAGATTTGTTTTAAGAAATTGACAAATGGTTGTGCTTATTAAATATTATAGAAAAACAGATGTCAAATACCGTTTCATTTTATAATATTATTTGTCGATCTAGATTCATCCAATAAAAATGGAGAGCCACTTCGGTCATGACTTTCTATGTTGACTGAATTTTCGCCCCCTCCACCCACCACCCCTCCCCCACTAATTATATTTGCTATCCTATCTACGTCAATGTTTACGACTAAAACATGACTAAGAAATGTTCTCGTCATTTGGATGTATTGAAGTAAAAATAAATGAGAACCAATCAAAAATGTTCTTTATGTATCATAATTAAGGGAACCTGTTTTTCTGGGCACTTTTTGACTCTAGGTGCAGCATAACCGTTGCAGCATAGGGATTGTCATCGTCGAAACCTACGTTTGATTGATTACGTTATACTCGAGAGTAACAGAACAAATCACACGGGGGTAGATTGTCGGCCTGGGATATTATGGCGACCAGCAAATAATTCTCCTTTATTTTTGTAAAACAAAATGCATTTTCACTAATGCAGTATGCCATTTTTGTTTATCTAATCGTTAATCGTTGATCTATTTGGGACATTATTTAGACAGTGTCATGTTGAAATTGTTGCTTTTTGAGTATTTTGTGTTTGTAACAATATTTTTGCATTTCACTATTTATGTTTTTAAATGTTTTTAAATACTTCTTCTCCTTCTCCTCCTCCTCCTCCTCCTCCTTCTTCTTCTTCTTCTTCTTTTTCTTCTTCTTCTTCTTCTTCTTCTTCTTCTTCTTCTTCTTCTTCTTCTTCTTCTTCTTTTTTTTCTTCTTCTTCTTCTACAAGGGTTTATTCCAGTATAAGGTTTGCATTATTTTATAATGTGGGTTACCCGTGGATAAATCTGCTCTAGCCCAATAAAAACAGACGACCTTATCTGTCGTTATAATTGCAAATATATCTCAATACAGGTAGCCATGATTTAATTGTTGAAGAAGAGGAGAGGAGCAGGTATAGTATCAGCCTGACCCTGAACGTCTCTCGAGTGTCGGTGGTTTGGGTTGCACACCTTTATTTTTATAATGTACCCCGTGGTAAAAACTACTTTAGCCCAATCATAGCAGAAAGTAGTATCTGTCGCTTTGATACAACTAAAACTATTTAAATACAGCGGTGATAAAGTAGAAGAGGAGAGGAGCAGAAATAGTATCAGCTGGTCCTGAACGTCTCTGGAGTGTCAGTGGTTTGGGTTGGAAAAATGATTAGCCTGACCCTGAACGTCTGTCGAGTGTCGGTGGTTCGGGCTGGAAGAATAATCAGCCTGGCCCTGAACGTATCTGGAGTGTCGGTGGTTTGGGTTGGAAGACTGTTCCACGTTCTGATCGTCCGTGTGATAACGGAGAACGAGTATAGATTCTGGGCAGTAGAAGGATAGTCACCAGGAGCCTCACCCACACGTTTTCTATTGGTGATATGGTCTTTTATCACATAACGTCCCTTGTTACCAGTGTTGAACACCCATTTAATATTCTGTTGTATGACACACGTGTAATACAACCTGGAACGATTTTGATTGGTTGAGTTAAACCTGTAACACTACGCAAGTTTATTAACTGAAACTATTTTATTTATTACAAATTCACCCAGATCTGAGTCATAAACTTATTATTTGTGACAGCTTATAAAAATAATGCACATTATACAAAACATTGTTGTTGGTTTGTTAAAAAGTTGGCGTAAACTGCTATTTTGTAAAGAGCTAAAACACGAACTCTTTTATACGCAACGTTATGTGTGAGACGCGACGTTACGACGTCACATATTTTATGACATTTTGGCGCTAGTGTGTCTGACGTCGTGGCGGTTCTATGTCCATCTGAATTAATTTTTACTAATTTGATTGCAATGTTATGTGATAAAAAGGATCTAAAACTCGTTCCCATTCCATTCTCGTTATAAATTATTTTTAGTTTTAACAACCAAATGAATCTATTCTATATAAAGAGTATGGCACGATTCCTGGATTACTATGTGCCCATCCCCTTTCTCGTAGGCGAATGGAAAAAACATACACTTTATAAACAATAATTCACTTCACCCACTCGGTATCGGTAACAACCAAGGAGGTTATGTTAGTGACACAAGGGAAGTAACCCACTAACGATTGTATAGACAATTATTGTAAGAGTTACCCATACTTGTTAACAATAAATGTTATCAGTTACGCAGAAGAATGATTCCATTTAAATGATATTTACTATCCAGGTGCGTAGCTAAAATGTTGTGTGAGTGTACGCAAAACAATCGTTATGGTAGTGGGATCTGGTGGGTTCCCGACTTCTTTTTTTAAAATTCCTAGATATTCTGCGGTAGTATATCTAAACAGCGCCTCTGTGGCCGGGATAATAAAGACACTGCGTCTTATATGTCTCGCCTCTCACCGCTACGGGTTCGAGTCCCACTGGGAGCTCGACTTGTCAAGTGAGAAAGTCGGTTCTTTAAATACTGATTTATACTGACTCGGTCCAGAAATATTTGAATGGTCTGTCCCTACCACAAAAATAGCCTAACGTTGACGATCTAGCTTTAATTGAGTATATGGCCTAACGGTATCATTTTAAATATCTATTTTCCCGCTAAAGTGTTGGTGATATGGCTTTAAATTTCGAACATTGATGGAAATCTGAATAGTAGAACACGTTTCTTTAGACGCCCGTGACTTCAATACAATGTTGTACGTTATGAGTAAAGTTAGCGACAGGTAATACACATTTTGTGACTATAAACATTATGCGTATATTTTAAATCAATAACAGTTCACTACATAATAGGTATATATAATATTAGTTGGAGGTGTATGATTTACGCGCTATTTGTATGAACTTTTGGCAAGTTTGAGCTGTCTCGTGAATACGATATATACAATTTAAATACAGTGTTTTGTGATCGCGTTGTATATCTTGAAGGAATAATAGAGCATTTGGTTATAACCAGGACTTCATTAAATACTTTTATCGACAATCCCTGTTGTAGCGTAGTAGGCTACAAAGAAATAAACTATCAAAATGGCGACTGGATTTTCACGAACTATTGAAGCTGGGCATGAACCGTTCTATGACTGTACCTGTTGCTCCCAAAGGATCAACTTTATCAGTATGTTTTGTTCTAAGCAAGGGAGGAATGTAGAGGCTATAAAGTATTGTGTGGAATGCTGTGAGTATATGTGCAATGAATGTCTGATACAACACGATCAATTTTCCCCCTTGAGAACCCATCGCATGTTAGAAGGGGCCGAGATGACAGCCCAGGGACAACACAACCAGCCATCATTCCCTACTAAGCGATGCGAAGTTCATAACGGAGAGCTCTTCACTACTTTCTGCCACACCCACGACGCTGTGTGTTGCAGTACATGTGTGGCCCTGGACCACAGGTATTTTCAGTTGTATTACACACATAACAATACTGTGTATATGCCTGTATGTTTAAGGTGAATGTACTCTGTAAAAATAGCAAAGTTAAAAGTAGGTTAACTGGAAAAACGACTAAATATGTTTACACGAAACTGACAGTACTTGACAAAATTTTCATAAAAATCATATAAATGCTAAAATACTAAAAAAATCTTAATGAAGATGTTTTTAAACAATGCAATATATAGTGCATCTGGCAGGAAGTAGAACTCTTCAATATCAGACTTTTTTGTATATAACTTGCAATATATTACCTTGATATCCTTGTCTAGGTTGTGTCAGCCATTAAAAAATAAACAATTATATATAAAGTTGTTTTATGAAACTTCTGTTTAAATCACCCGTCTTGAAATTAATTGTTGTTAGTAGCATAATCTCTAAATAGAATGTGTACAGGTGGTGACAAATCAAATACCCTGACCAGGTATGTAAATAACATAATGACATGCATTCCATTTGTGTATTGATTATGAGCATTGATTGTGTTCCTTTGAAAACAACTTTGAGAGGATTATTTGAGATTTTAATTGATAGCACCAATAAGCTAAGGATATCAAAGGTAACATATTGCAAGCTTTATTGTAAATTAGATTTATACTGTTGAGTTCTAATTCCTGTTAGATTCACTATGAAGTGCTCTGTTAAAACCGCTTTATTTATACAATTTAGTTTTGAAATCAGTTTTTATTATGTTTCTAATTAGGTTGATAAGATGAGGTACTGCCAGTTTCATGTAAAATATGCGGAAGTGTTTAAGATATCCAATTTAAAATCTGTCTTTTGTTCCAGGGTGCCTAACCCTTCAAGGTTGCCCCTTATATGTAAGAGGGTAAATTATATATATATGGATATAGCTGTTATATACAAAGTTATAGGAGAATACCCTTCTATATTGAAACTAACGCATCAAGGTGCGGATACACGATTTGAGATTAGCGGGGCGCACAATGTTTAAAAAAACATATACTGAAGGGATAAAGAAACGCAGGGTAAACTTTGAAGATGATTCTAGGTAAGATGTCGAGTATAATGTTCAATATTGTTAAGTAAAAATGAAGATTAATGCATGCAGAACAAACTTCAAAAACAATGATTTGTGTCTGGTAAGTGATTTAGAAGTAATTGAAGGGAATTGAAGGGGACCCCCTGTAAAGTGAAATCGAAATGGACTGATGCTGGGAACTGCCTCGTCAATACCGTGTATGTCCCCCGTTCGCTCTCTCCACAGCCCTGATTCTCCTAGGCATGGAGTTCATGAGTGAGTTTATCCTCCTCATTGGGATATTTCAAATAATGTTACCCTGCGTTTCTTAAGCCAACGGGGGACATACCCGGTATTGACGAGCCAGTTCCCAGCATCAGTCCATTTCGATTTCACATTACAGACTGTGCCCTTCAATTCCCTTCAATTACTCCTAAATCACTTACCAGACACAAATCATTGTTTTTGAAGTTTGTTCTTCATGCATTAATCATTCTTACTTAAAATTATTGAACATTATACTCGACATCTTACCTAGAATTCTTACCTATAATCATCTTCAAAGTTTACCCTGCGTTTCTTTATCCCTTCAGTATACAACAACAAAAAAAAAAACACGCACATAAACAAATTTGTTTTCAGTTTAGACGGCTTGTGGTGGGATGCAGGTCGGGCGACTTTAAAAAAACTGTTGGACAACCAAGAAAAAGAAGTAAAAAAAACAACAAAAAACAACGTTTTTACTTATGAATGTTCATAACGCACACCCACCCCACTTGGACAAGCAAGAAAAAGAAGTAAAAAAACCAACAAAAAACAACGTTTTTGCTTATGAATGTTCATAACGCACACCCACCCCACTTGAACAACCAAGAAAAAGAAGTAAAACACAAACAACAAAAAACATCGCTTTTATTTATGAATGTTCATAATGCACCCCCACCCCACTTGGATCCGCCCATGACATCATATGTCTATACAGTGCCTTAAAGTAGCTATCCCAGCAATAACAGCAAACATTTACAAAATATATATGTACACCGTATCTTAACCAACTGACGAAGAACTTGCATATTTTGAGCATCCATACTCTATTGACACAATATATACGGCTTTAACCAAACAGGCCAAACCCAAAATCTTGAGCGTTGAATTAAGAGTTACCAACTCATAATTCATTTTACGCATAATCAGTCACAGATTATAGAAATAAAAGAGCACAGAAATAAGAACCCGTTAAAAAGCACATACTTTTAATATATTCAGTCACATTTCCCTTTATTGGTGGTAGATCTTTCATATGCAGTTCATTTTTAATAATATGTGGTTATATGTCGTAGAAAAGTATTTATATGCAGTAGATGTATCATTAAATGCGATAGATAAGTCATTGTATGTAATAGTTATCATTATGTGTAGTGCATTTATTACTATATACAGTAGTTTATCTAATATATGAGGTCCTTTGAACATTATATGAAGTAGGTTTGTATTTACATGCAGTGTTTCTGTTGACTTTATATGTGGTACATATTTTAATATACGGTGGATACGTCTTTATATTCGGTGGTTTCAATTACATTATATTCGGTACAAACGGCTTAATACGTGGTGCATTTGGACCTACACCACCATTATTTTTACATAGGATTGTTAATAAATAAATATCTACACAAAAATATCCAATTCTGAGGTCAAGATGACCAAAGTACATACAAAAATAAAGAAAAACATTCAATACATACCAGCCCATGTCGTTCACTACTTCTATGCTTCACAGTATCTTACTCAATAGTTTACCTGGGACTACTTTTGACCCCATGGTACCCGGTCTAGCTCCTTAGAGGAAGGGTGACACATTACAGAGGGGAAGGGTGACTCATTACAGAGAAAGGGTGACACATTACTGAGGGGAAAGGTGACACAATACATATAGAAAGGGTGACACATTACAGAGGGGAAGGGTGATACATTACAGAGGAAGGGTGACACATTACAGAGGGGAAGAGTAACACATTGTAGAGAGAAAGGGTGACACATTACAAAGGGGAAGGGGACACATTATATTGTGATCAATTGTCATTAAACTGTTTCAAATCTAGACTAGAATATTATTTTATGAAATTGCTGATAGATAGACAGATTTGTGTTTTATGGCCAAACTGTCACTCAAGATGACCCCCATGTCTAAAATTATTATGTCATTTACAGTGTGGCGTGTATTAAGTAGTCTTCCGGGAACAAGAACAAGAGGGCCTGTATCACTCTACTGGCTTGAATAGTCTAAGGCCTACTGGATTTTTTTTTTAAATCAAGGGCTATAACTCTGATGCGTCTAGTCTGATGTCTTTCGAATCAGCCTTTTGGGGATCGCAGTATAAATTATGCAAAAGCGCTGAAGTAGTAGTTCTAAAAGTAACTACATCCGAGATTCCGTTAATTTCTGTTATAATTATTCTATCTTTCAAATGGTCTAGAAAACTTTTCATGTATTTAATGCTATACGGATCCACATAGAATCTGCTAGAAATTCTTTTTTAAGTATTAAATCATTGACAGATATTTGTTCCTCGTCGTATTCTTCGACGAACGTGACTGTACGAAAACAAGCGTCATCGGTGACAGCGGAAGATAGTCTGCCTCGCTTGACTGCACCGGAACCAGAAGCTACTTCAGACAACTGTCGAGGCTTTCCTTTGCCTGTCCTGTGTCCTGAAACAAACACTGCACTCCTGGTGATCAATGGCATCGGCTGCATGAAGGTCATGTACCGATCGAATGCGGGCATTCACCTCATTAGATCAAGAATCTTTTCGTTTTCCGCATACGTCAACTATTCGCTCCTAAAAATCATAGGTTCTTACAGAAAAGATAGATTTGGTTTCATTTCCGAAGCTTGTTAACACTACTACTGGTTTGCCGTAAAATAGGCAGTCTTCCCGAAATGAAAATGATCTCTCATACCTAAGCGTGCATTGCGGGTCGTCTTTGCCTGTCCGTCACATTTTCTCTTGTGCCCTGCAATTAATTTAGGACTGATATATGTAGCTCTACATGTTTTATGAACATTTTGCCCAGGCTGTACACATAACTTGTCGCGACGGACTATACTTGCTCTATTTACACCATCACACCCTTTCTTCATTAAAATAACAGTTTCTTGTCCATTATCACGACTGTCCTCGCAAATTGGACAAATTGGACAAATGTTCATTTTCGAAAGTAAAACAGATCTACTATCACAGCTGTACTATCATAAAGAAACTGCAGAAAACATGAACTTGAAGATATAAGACTGTATTCTGAGTGCTATACATTCCGCGAAGTGGCGACTCGAAGTACGCTGACATTTTTGTTTAGTTAATATTGTGACTAATCGAGGTACGAAACTGAGGACGAAACGCAATGGTACAATTTTCTAATGCAAATAATTGTAGTACAAGATTGTAAAATAGTAACCGGATAGTGCAATTATCCAAATATCGAAATACTCTACAATGTTTTTCTTCAGAAGCAATTTTGTCCAATTCTTATATATATTGTTTTAGAAACAATTGAAAAATATCATGTTGCAATTTGTCCGTGGTGTTTTGTTACTTTCGTTTGCCTAATATAACACTTAGTGTTTACTCTACTTTTAAAACCAATCAGATGGCTCAAAATTTCAAATACGTGCACCATTTATTCATGAAGATTTTACTACCGTAGCTTTTCGTGGTTTAGAATGTGACCTATATAGAGACAATCAATAAAACTTATCGTAAACACTAAGCCGGATAGAGTCTATCGAAGAGAAATCTTCATAGCCTCTATAAATCTCCATAGCCTCTATCCTATACAAAGTCGCTGTCAAGCGAAGGTGCGCATGATGTCACATCGTGTTTCTCCCTTGATGAGAAAACATTGCAAACATTCGCTTGAAAAAAAAATCGCCCACAACTTATATATAATGAGATTATCGTAGAGTTTCTCGACTTGTTTTTTGCATTATAGTAGTTTTCAGCATCCAACTCGTTCGTCTAGCATAGATCAGCATACATGCACGACTTGAAGCCTCGATTGATGAGGATAAAATGTAGGCGCCAAAAGCAATGGCTATGAATGTAAGTTGAAAATCAACCTTGCATTCAAAAAGCACTGCATATCATAAGAAATGCACCGCTTATAAAGCCGTTTGTACCGAATATAACGTAATTGAAACCACCGAATATAAAGATGTATCCATGCAAAATATCATCCCGCTAACTTTTTGAAAATCTCAGTTCTAAAAATAGACTTTTTCAACAACAAAAACATTTTTTCTTTCATTATCGAGTATATTAGTATATTAGAAATATTTGTTTGGTATAATACAATAAATATCACATCCTCTTGAGGGTGCCAGTGGATATTATCAACCTGATATCAACCAGTTATGGAAACTGTGTAGACACGGCAAGATTGGGAGCAAAGGTTAAACGATTAGACAGTGAAAAAAGTTAATCGTGTAGACTACACTATTTACAAACGAAATACTGAACCTCGCCTCACTGTATTTCTGGAAATTATTTTAAACAGCACTGCTTATTTATTTCATACAACAAATAAAACGGACAAGTGAATGATTTATAAGAAACGAAAAGAAATTACATGTAGTTAGATAATCCGATGTCTGTGATATTTCTATTTGATCATAACTCACATTTAAAGGCGATAAAGGGTAATGGTCTTTGTTGGCCTAAAACTTTACAACTAACTTAAAGTCTACTTTCACTTATAAATGAAACTTACAATATACATTTCAGTTGATCTGCTGAAAATGGAGGAAAACACTGTTGCTTTTACTGCAAGCTCAGCAGTGACATTTTAGACCAGTGCAAAATTTGATTTAAAATGAAAGGCATTGAATTGGAAATTGTCTAATTAAGAAACTGAATGGTCATAAGTAATCCGAGCCTTCTCTGACCTTAACGGCCCTTTTTACGATTTTGATATTTCATCTGACTGTGTCTAAAAAGCCATACTCAAAAAAAAAGAAAAAGAAGGCTTTTAGGCTCGGAGAATACTCGGATTAGGTATTTCATCCACGGATGGTTCTATATCATTGAATTTATTATACATTTGTAAAACTCTCTTTATGGTCCGTGTATTATGCCTTTTTTATTTCTTTGTTTTACTATTTCAATTTATCTATCTTTCTATCTATCTATCTATCTATCTATCTATCTATCTATCTATCTATCTATCTATCTATCTATCTATCTATCTATCTATCTATCTATCTATCTATCTATCTATCTATCTATCTATCTTCTATCTATCTATCTATCTATCTATCTATCTATCTATCTATCTATCTATCTATCTATCTATCAGATTATCTATCTATCTATCCGAATCTAATCTATCCTAATATAATCTATCCTAATCTAATCTAATCTAATCTAATCTAATCTAATCTAATCTAGTCTAATCTAATCCAATTCAATCCAATCCAATCCAATCCAATTCATCCTCTTTTTCATTCGTCTTCTTAGCATTACTAGTGAAGCAATTTCCATTGAGTTATGGTCGAAGTTCAACGAAAACATATAGATGTAGATATAGATGTAGATGTACAGCCAATAATCTGGCGCGAAAACAGGATGGCGGCAACAAATGAAACGCAGACGACAAACCATACGCGTGACAAATCTTATACAATCGTAACTAATCGGTAATGTCCGTGTCACTCCGGTAAAGTAATCGAGATAAACATTTCGTAAATCTTAATAAAGGAGTTGGATAAAATGATATGGTAAAGGAATCGAGATAAACTTTCGGTTATTTTCGTGATATGACATTGTTCATCCTTTATTTCACCCGTGTGATAAAGCTTTATTGCCCGGCAACTAGATTCTGATTGATATGTCTAGCTAGGTATATGTCGTATCGCATATTCAAAAACAGCGTATTTATATGAAAGTATGTGATAAAAAGGTTTACACGGGAAAAAAAGAATAGTGAATCGCTTCTGGTTGTTTTGTAAACTACTAGATTGCAATAAACAGTTTAAAACAACAGTAAGCTATCATACGTTTCGGTCGCGTGAGAAAGTAGTGTAATCATTATGTGACGTCATTCTGTGTTCTTTGTAAACCTTTGTAGCCTGGATCGATCGATGAGCGAAATTTACGCTTGGAGTTGTAAAATGGTATTTGAAAAAAATAAGAAAAAACGAGTGTGTATTATGATTCTGGCATTCCCTTTACTATATAAATATACTATAACACTATCTCTTCTTCTCTCTATCCTTCTAGGCTATACTATCGTAATAGCAGCCTGTGTGCAACGGGTGTTTTTAAGCATCGAGCATTTAGGTGCTTGTCTGTTACATTGATTGATCGAAATAATCAAAATATACAAAAGAATAGGTTGATTTTCAATGTACATACCTCACGCATGCTTTTTCTGGCCGCCATTTGTTCTGTCTACACGGTTTCGACTATTAGACAGTGATATAGGCTAGCACCCGAAGGTGCAAGCCAAAAATGCACTGCATATCATGAAAGGTCTACCACATATAAAGGGAAATGCAATGCATAATTTTTTTTATATTTATCGACAAAATCACAAGACAGTGATGGCGTTCCATACTGAACACCTGGGTAGAGCTTTGATAAACGGTTATGTAGTGCAATTTGCCGTTAATTGACAGGTTATATTCTTTAAGATGTATCTGGTCTATATAACTCTTTGTATGATTTGCCTTAATAATCGCCCTACACTCATTCTATAGACATAATGCAATGTTAAACAAAATAACAATAACATACGTGGCGGATAATAAAGGGACAGGTCGGATTGTGTTATTTAGTTATATTTGTTGGTGGGAGTCACAGTTATGTAGTGTTTCCATAATCCATATGTCAATAAGATATGTGTTGATGGGAGTCACAGTTATGAAGTGTTTCCATGGTCCATATGTCAATAAGATATTTGTTGGTGGGAGTCACAGTATTGTAGTGTTTCCATGGTCCATATGTCAATAAGATATTTGATGGTGGGAGTCACAGTTATTTAGTGTTTCCATGGTCCTTATGTCAATAAGATATTTGTTGGTGGGAGTCACAGTTATGTAGTGTTTCCATGGTCCATATGTCAATAAGATATTTGTTGGTGGAGTCACAGTTATTTAGTGTTTCCATGGTCCATATGTCTTTGCGTACGATTGTCCGTCATAACCGTTTAAGATTTGTACTAGCTCTTCTTTCCGAAGTCGGCGATAACGTTACACCTTTCAAACTATATACATATACACGAGTGCTTTAAAAAGAGCAATTACAGATGTATGATAATGTATTCATTGATATTTAAATCATACAATACATGAACGTAAAATAAACATCATAGATACAAAGTTATTATATAGGAATGAAAAAAAACATATATATACAATATTGATTTTCTAGGATAACACATTTATAAACGTAAAATGATTAACGTATTAAAATGAAAGAAAGATGGGAATTGTAAAACGCGTACATCAAAATGTGTCAAGGTTGTATTTGATGTCAAATAATTAAAATAATCTTTTTTAATTCTTTTAACATAAATTGTCGATTGAAAAAAACATATATCACAGCATTGATAACATCAAATATCGCAAATCCGTGTTGTCCTAAACGTCACATAAAACAAAAGTAATGGTACAAAGTAATGGTACAGAATTAGGGGCGTAAATGAGTGAATGAATGAATGAATGATTGACTGAATGAATGAATGAATGAATGAATGAACCAATCAATGCATCAATCAATGAATCAATCAATGAATCAATCAATGAATCAATCAATGAATGTGTTTGAATGATAGCACGAACGAATGTATACTGGTCCAATTGATAAAAGTAAAAGAATGGTGGAACATGTCCACATATATTGTTACAATGTTGTATTTCATGTATACATATTTGTTTTATGTAAATACTGAATAAAAATTTTATAAAAAAAAAGTTAAAAAGTAATACGGTGACTGCAGAGACAGCTACTCCACTGATACGATAATTCTAAAATAACGAACACAATAGAACATATTTTAACTGCGTTCCGGTGTTTCCACTGCGTTCCATGTTTAGGTGCGTTTCGCTCTTTCTGTACATCGCTTACAGATATATCAGGCGTTGAGGTTAGAAAGGTTGCTTTTTGTGTTTTTTTAAAGGCTATGAAAAACGTGAAATGATTCAAAAATAATAACATTTTTCTATAACCCAGCGCTATAATTAATAATTATAATCTAAACACGTCATATCATGCCAAATAGATATAAATAGCGGTCACGCGAAGCACCTCGGCGATATCTTCACATGACGCTCCCGTTACGTTGAGATTTATTATCGTCAAACTCTAAATAACTTTCTCTGGCTCGTAACCATAGTTAGAAAATACTTCTTTCGGGTCTTTTATTTTCTATTGTCAGTGAAATACTTTTGATGATTTAAGGCTCCTTTGGTTTATTTTTTTAACAATTTAATACACAAATAATGTATTTAAATGTTGTACTCATTCAGGCTTGCCATAGTATCACACCGGTATCCGTTGACGACTGGGGGACCGTGGTAACTTTGAGATGTGAGATTGGTAAACAATCATTCTGGCTTGCCATAGTATCACAAATGTACCATTTGTACGACTGAGAACCAGTGTGTCTCTGAGATGTGAGATTGGTAAACAATCATTCTGGCTTGCCAAAGTATCACACCGGTACCCTATGAATGACCAGGGACCGCTGTAACTTTGAGATTTGAGATTGGTAAACTATCAGAATTCCATATCTCGCCGATTAATTCTGGTCGAATGGCAGTCAGTATACATGTACATATACAATGATAATTCAATAGAGGAGATAAATAATAAATTAAAACAAATTGTTTTATTCTCGAATTTTAGACATGTAGTCATCTGCAATTTAAGAACTTCACATAAATAATAAAATTGGATGTTTTGGAGAGAAACACAACGGAAAGTGCATATATGGGTACAATGTAAAGTACTAACAAGAACATATCTACTTTAAGTAATTGTAGATCAATTAATATTCATTGTTTTAATTTTGCAGATTTTGCATACTAGATTTGATCCACTTGACCAAGGCCGCAAAAGGTGTTAAGGACAGCCGTGAATACAAGGACATCAAAGTCAGCATGAAGATGATTCTGACAAATCTCGGTAAACTAAGGAATGCCAGACAAAATGACAAGACTAGGTTAGAAAAAGATACACAGAACGTGGAAGCCAGCATACAGGATTTCCGGAAGAAGGTCTATAAGATTATCGATGATTTGGAGAAGGCTACTACTAACCATTTAAGAGCCAAACACAAAGAGTACCAAGGCAGAATCAACGCTGACATCAAGACTCTTGAAGAGCTCATCACAACTGTGGAAGTCAATACCAAACGGCTTGAGAACACGCAAGAGGAAAACGAGTCTGAAATCTTCGTCTCCATGAAGCAAATCAAGATCACTTTGAGAGATAGAAATGACGTCATTCGTAATATTTCTAGAGGCGATGGGATCGAAAAAATCCAGTTCAATTTAAACAGTAAAATAGAAGAATATCTTAAAAGTTTGAGGTACTTTGGTGATTTTTTGGAAATTAGTCAACCAGTACCCCACTCTCCTATGCGACCTACAGACACTTCGGCCAAACAACAACCAGACCAAAGTAGACGTTCCTCTGCTAAACAGACCACAGGCACTTCTTCCAAACAACCGCCAGATCAGAATCGCCTTTATTCTGCTAAGCAACACAGTCAAGTTAACGTGAGTGTAAACACAGACCGCATCACCAGTAATATACTTGGCTCGTGTCAACTCCAGGACGGTACAATACTCATTGTTGACAGTAATAATGACAAAATAAAGAGACTGGATGCCTCGTATGCTGTTTCCGACTACTGTGATGTACCAGGCGGGCCATATGCTGTGTGCTGCACCGGTCCTAGGGAAGTGGCGGTATCATTGTTGCGGGTGAAGCAAATTCAGTTTGTCTCAGTTGGAAACAAATTGTCTCTAAATAATTCATTCAGTGTGGGTGTTGCATGTCGAGGTGTGGCGTATACCAACGGTGAGTTGTACGTCTCATGCAATAATGGCGAGGAGGAAGGACCTGGTCACGTGAGGGTGTACAATAAAGCTGGGAAGCTCCTGCATACAATCCAGAGTGATATGTTCGGTAGAGCAATATTCACCTGCCCATTAAGCATCACAGCCAGTGCTGATGAATCATTCATCTATATCGCAGATAATAGCAACGGCCTCATTACTCTGAACAGTAGTGGACAGGTTGTGTCAACAGTGCAATGTCCAGAACTGTCTGATGCTATAGGAATATGTGTCGACAACAGAGATCAAGTACTAGTATGTGGATACAATACCAACAACATTTTCCAGCTCGGACGTAATGGTGACATACTGCGTGTGATCCTGACGGTGTTTGATGGCATAACAAATTCACGATCAATCTGCTACGACAGGAGAAACTCCAGGTTGATTGTTACCACGGATGACAGTGGCATCATCAAAGTGTTTGACTTGGTGTAAGAAACATCACACACTCCGTGAACTTAAGTTGATATTTTATGTTTATAGTTTAACAGTAATAAATCAACATCAACAATAGTCCATGGCCCTGTTTTATGGAATAACCTTGGATAATTTTAAGTAAAATAAAAAACAAAACCTTCCACCATTTTCCTTCAAAACATTGAAGAGTGAACATATCGCGTAAACAATACGAATAATAGTTTATAGAAAAAAGTGTTATTTGTTCAACTTAAAATATAGCAATACATTTAATAATTTGACGGGGGGTCAAAACTGTCGTAAGATGTTTCATAAAACGGGCCCATGGATAATTAAAACCGACTAATATGACAAACGTAATATCGACTTCGATTGTCAGAAGAGAATGACGAAATGATATTAAAGGCACATACGGCAATCTTGAATGAGTTTAGCTTTAAACTTAGTATCAACGTTATTAATCAGGTAGGATTTTGACGTTATATCTGATTGCATATTAGTAAATAATAGCTAATTAGAATGTGTTCACAAATAATAGATAATAGAATCATTATTAATCGTTATTCTACCTTGGGTTTTAATATATGATTGGTGCAATATACTCATCAATAAGAAATAGAAATACACAATTTGCTTTGAACTATTCGAATAATTGGTAATAATGATATGCAAATATAGACCTCTGATACAACACGAGTTTTTAAAAAAGATCAAAATTGCCGTGTGTCCATTTAAAGTGGGCATAAAATCCTCGGACATAAACAGTTGTCGGTTGTTTAACATGTGACAATAAAGAGGCTATACATATATCCTTATGTCTACCAACTTATATAAAATGGTAAAAGCCAATTGTTTCCCATTCAAGTGTTTTAAGTTATTGTTAAAGTGCAGGGATCAATTACAGGGTAATCCTTCACGAGATGGTAGACGTGTGGTTATTTTCACGAACGAGCATATGCGAGTGAGTAAAAAAACAAAAAACACATCTATCATCGAGTGAAGTATTTCCCTATAATCGAACACAGCAGTTAAATAATCTATTTATTACATTTTAAATCAGTTTGTGCTTGATTTTAACCGAAATTATTCGCTTATTGAACGTTATCGGCGAATGACGTCGACGTCAGCAACACTTTATTGACGTCAGTTATTTTGTGTCCGAAATCAGTTATTAATATTTAGCGATTATGAATATTCTTTCACTGAGAAATCCCAATCTTTCACCGATAAAATGTCATAAAAATGGTTTACTGAAACCATTTTATGTTTGTAATTGCATTCGTTATTGGGGAGATATGGGTTGGGTGCGCTTGCCCACCCATAGCCCACTAAATCCGCCACTGCTACCGGATTTTTGTGTATTTGTTTGTTGTTCCCCTGAAGCGCATTGTGCATGTTCCAGCCAATCATAAAAAATGTAAATTGCCGGAAAATTTTATTGACGAATAAAGGACAGGAGAGCTTTTTATTCAATATGTTATTTTGATCATAACTACTGAATGAATACTAATAAAACAGCGATCGATGTTGTCATAAAAGTCCTGTTACATTAATTATTTAATATTATAAATTTAAATCGCGAAGATATAGGTAGAGCCTCTTCAAACTAAAAACAAAGATTAATATACCCTGATCAAAATTCCTGATTACTCCCTTTTGTATCTTAACTAATTATCTTAGTTTAATATATTTTAGAATAGTTGTGGTATCAGTATTGTGTTTTGACCAATAGTTTGTAAAATATTATTTTTTGTTTATTTGTTTACATCTTTAGTGAGTTCCTTTTAAATGAAAACATGAAATGCGCTGATAAAACACGCAAAATGAATCAAAGTCCGCTTAAATACCCATTTATTTTAGAAGTTCCGTCTATAATAAAACGAAACATGTATAATCCTAAATTACCTCCCTTTTAATTCAGTATCGTTTGAAATTCAAGTTACTGTTATTTAAAGTTAACATTAAAGTAGCTGCCCGCCAACAACATCAACAGTTATGTAAACATATTTACACCGTTTCTAAACTTACTATCGACGAGGTATATATATATATATATATATATACATAACTCACATTATTTGAGAATCCAAACTCTATAGACACAATATAAACGGCTTTAACCAGCGAAACCAAATCCTAAAACTGGAGCGTCGAATTAAGACTTACCAACTCATAATTCACGGGTATTTTAAGAACCTGTGATAAACCTATAATTATAATCGGAACATATACATAATTATATGAATTGAACATCTGGATGGAGTTTTAATAAAATGTTTTGTAGTACAATGTTTCCGTTATTTGATAGGTTATTCTCTTAAAGTTTTCGAAAATGTCTTTTGCATTTTAGTTGGCATATTTTAGAATTGAGAACATCGAAAACTGCACGAATTAAAAGTGTTATAATTGATGTCAAAGAAAACACATCGACTTGAAGCTTTGCAGTGTGTTCATACAATCAGAGCAGATGATTTAAACTCGCTATTTTGCAATTCAACCGTATCTCCAATCAGCGTGAAATTTACAAAATTAGGAATTTTGCCTAGTATATATTCTGGTTAAATGCTGCTTTATTCATGCAAATGCATTTTCCATGGCTTTTAAAAAGCTCAATACTTACAATGTATAACATAGAAAATAGTTTTCTTATTTAAATTAAAATATTATGTTAGAAAACACACTGTAGTACCGGTTGGAGAAAAATGTTGCAGATCTTAATTTAAATATGCCAGTAGGTAAAATAATCATTTAATTAATACACAAACTGAGCAGATGAGAACTGAATAGCTTATAAAGGGACTGTTGGTAACGCTGGACCGTGAATGCATACAATCTGATAATCGTTTCTGCATGTATCACTTCATTAAGGTCTTTTTGAGATAAAGCAAAACGCATTTACATATATCCTGTTAATGTACGTTTGTGAGCACGTTCGAGCATGTATGTGTGCTTGTGTGTAAATAGTGACCTCGGTAGATTAGTGGATAAGGCATTGTAATTTATAGCTACATATATATACGCCGTGTATGTTCGCTCCCTGGCGGAGGCATGTCTGATGGGAGTCTGCATCCTTCATCTTATCTCCCTCCGATGTTGCTATCCCAGTATAACCATATATCAAATGTTAATGTCATTGCGTGTAGATAATAGTCCATGCTAAGCTTGGTATACATTATTCGTTATTTTTCGTTGTTTTATTCAGAGTAGGAACTATACTCAGTTGGAAAAGAAACTGGACACTTTGAACAATTTACTTTACACCCTATCCTCTTTATCAAGCGACAGTCCCTTAATGATTCGACCTTTTGACAAACAAAACAAATGAAACATGATATTGGCAATGGCATGATAGAAACGTTGGTACCAAACATGGCTTATTCATTTTGGAATTTGTCAATTTAATTCTAAAAAAACTTTATACAATTAAATCTAAACAAAACTCGGTGTCCACTTTCTTTTGCAACTGAGTATATATTTCTCAGAAAGAAAATGTGAATACATAAACTTTATTTATTTTCTGCGTTGTTGTATATGTAACCTTTAAGCTATATGTAAGCAGATGTTTATTTTGAATAGATTGAAATGCGAAAAAGGGCTAAAGAGTAATTATAATATTGAACTATGATAATGCATTATCTGTGATTGCTCAACATTATCTCACGGTGTTGTCTAGGGTTAGGTGATATTTTCGGCATATTTTAGGCCATATATCTTGTCGATATTTTTGTGGTAGAGGCAGACCATCCCACTTGTTTTTTTAGAACCAGTACTGTATACCTCCCGCAATCCTTAAAGTAGCTATCCCGCCAAATAGTAAAACATATGTACACCGTTTGTAAACCTACTGACGACGAGGTATATATATAATTTACCTATTTTGAAAATACAAACTCTATAGACACAAGTAACCAGCCAAGCCAAACCCCAAAACTTTAATTAAGAATTACCAACTCATGATTTATTTGACGCATATTCAAACACTTATATTTTTAGAACAGGTGAATAAACATTTACTTTTAATCGGCACATATACATTATTATATGACCTGGACACATGGCTAGGGTGTTGTGGTGTTGTTAAACGGTTTTGTAATAAGATTTTTCCGTTGTTTGGCGGGTTAGTTTCTTTAAGAGTCGTCACTTTCTCACTTACAAGTTGAGCTCCCAGTTGGATTCGAACCCGCACTGGTGAGAGGCGAAGGTTTACAACGCAACGTCGTTAACCCCCTCGGCCACGGAGTCACTAGAGAAATTTGTTATGAGCGATACATTTATATATATCCATACTGAATGTTTTTGTTTTATAAAACACTTGAATACATTAACACTTTTATCGAATAATTCAGATTTTTCAAACAGACACATAGGAAATGCATTGTATGCAACCTATTTGAACACTGTTATATGTTTGGTTACTTTGGCCTCTCTTGTACTTTATTCAGTTGACGTTATTGTTATTTACATCATGACATGTTTTCTATTCTAAACTGGAATTATCGATAACATAGTATACTAACTGAACTATTTATTTGTTTCATAGTTATAGTGTTATCATATACATGCATCAACAAATACTTTATCAAAGGGACACACTGTTATCGAACTGATTTAACTTACGTTTATCGTTGTTCTTTTTCATATCGACAACGCCAGCTTCTAAATCTCTAATCGAACTAATATATAATCAGGGAATATCAGTATATACTTTAAAGCGACACACGGCAAGATTAAATTTTAAAAACTCGCACGTTAATTCTTCTACATTTCCTGCAATTTTCCTTCAATCATTAATATTAATTATAAGAATATAGAGTAAAGCAAATATTTTTGCATATTACTAACTATTGATTATATTGTTCAAATAATATATTTTAAGCCATTGAGGAATAAGATAAAAAGCTCAAAATGTTATTTAATTACATGCGATCAGATTTAACGTTAATATAATACTGTATTAATAAATCGAGATGCTAATTTAACATCTCGATAAAAACGTCAAGATTACCGTGTGTCCCTTTAAAAGCTGGTCTCATTACTATCTTGCTGCTGTTTTGACATGAGGTAGAAGTATATAATTTATTAAAGGGACACATTACTTGCTTGATGATATTTTCGTGTGTTATTGCAAATAAATGTGATTAAAGCGACACATTACTTTCTTGATGATTTTTAGCTCTACTGGAGCTTATGGGATGGTGTGTTGTCCGTCTTCCGTCGTCCGTCCGTCGTCCGTCGTCCGTTAACTTTTCTTCAAACGACTTCTCCTCAGAAACCGCTTGGCTAATTTTGACCAAACTTCACATGGATGATCCTTAGATGAATGCTTTTTAGATTTGTTAAAATTAGGTCAGCACTACATCCAAGATGGCTGCCATTACCATATATAGTCGAAACCTTAAAAAATCTTCTTCTCCAGAACCTCTGGACAGATTTCAACAGTTTTTCTTTTAAAATGATCGCCAACGCCTAGAATATCAAGATTGTTCAAATAAAGTCCCCGGGGTCAAAAATGGCCGTGCCCCGGGGGTCCAAAGTTTGTATATTGAGGTTTTGCATGTTTTTCATATAGACATATAGGAAAAAAAATTAAAAAATCTTCTTCTCTGAAACCAC